>LPNX010995231.1:79084-131758 GCA_001517045.1 Pseudotsuga menziesii | reverse complement strand
ATATGATTGAAAGTAATAACTTCAAAATGTCTTTCCAATAAACGAATTTGCATGAACTGACGTAATAATATAGGATTTCGTACCTGATAAGCTCGATTGAGCTGGGAAACTACCAATTGAGAATCCAAACGGACCTCAAGATGGGTTATGCCACATGACAAAGCCTCCCATAGGAGCTCAATTACAGCCCTATACTCAGCAACATTATTTGAAGCAGGACCTAGACAAGCGCCACCTATGGCAAAAAGCTGTCCTGAGGGAGAATAGATAACCCATGCTGTCGAAGCTAGGTTACAAGTATGACAACTGTCGCCATCAGCAAACCCTATATACCATTCAGAAGAAATCTACAACAACCAGCATATAATATAAAAACAAAACTGACAACCTAATGTACATAAAAATACATACACTAAAAATACAAGAAAAAGTGTTAAGCCTAAGCATAGTACTTCTTCAAGTAGAGCCCATTTCTAGGCTCAGGAAGCTTATTCCCATCAAAATCAACGAACTCATATGCACCCTTACTTAATACTTTCGACACAACATAGGGTCCTAACCACATTGCCTTGAATTTTCCTGCCCCCAGAGGTTCTTTATCCTGGTCCCAAAGCAAGACAAGTTCCCCTTCAGAAAAAACCCTAGGTTTGACCGATTTATCATACTAAGATTTAACCCTATTTTTATGAGCCTTATTAGCAGTCAAATCATCTCTACGTTGTTCATCAAGGTGTTCTAAATGTACCGAACATTCCTCAAGCTCAGTCGTATCAGGTAACACATGAATGACTATCTGTAGAGACGGGATTTCACATTCAATCGGAGTAACTACTTCCACCCCGTGAACGAGTTGGAAAGGTGAGAAACCTGTGGCAGTCTTTACGTTGGTTCGATAGTCCCAAAGAGCAGGATATAACATGATGTGCCAATTAGAGAGGGCTACATCAATTTTCCATTTAAGGATAGTTTTTAAAGTCTTGTTTACAGCCTCAACCTGACCGTTTGCTTGTGGATAGTATGGAGAAGAATGTTCTTGTCTAAATCTGAGCATGGTAGTCAGTTCCATCATCATGTTATTTTGAAAATGACTGCCATGGTCAGTGACAATCACTTTGGGTATACCAAATCGTGCAATAATCTGATTGAAAACAAAGAAAGCTGTTGTTTCTCTGTCGACTTTGAAAGTAGGCATTGCCTCTGCCCATTTCGTAAAATAGTCAATAGCGACAATGATGTATTTATGCCCCCTAGCTGAGGCTTGGTTTCATGTCACATAATCAATCCCCCATTTCATAAAGTGGCCCACCGAGACAACGATAAATAACAAAGCAGAACGCGACCGCATCTTCCTAGTGTAAAGCTGACATGGATGACAGCGCTTCACGGCTTCCACACAATATTTAAAGATCGTCGGCCAGAAATAACCAGCTCACAATATCTTCTGGGTCGTTGCTAACCCAGATAAATGACCCCCACATGCTCCACTATGGGAATCATTTACGACAATCTCTACTTCCTCATGAGTAAGGCAACGATGCAACACAGAATCTACCCCTTGTCGATATAATGTATCTCCTATAATGAGGTAGTTCTTGGCATGCAAGCGTAACTTACGTCGTTCCTCCCTAGAGGAAGCTGCAGGGTACTTCAGAGTCTAGATATATATAAGAATATCTCTGTACCAAGGATCAGAGGTGGATATCAGGAAGATGTGCTCATCTAGGAATGAGTCATCCTCAACCACTACATCTTCTTTAGTAGGAAATTCTGCTATGAGCTCAGCAAAAACTAAGGACTTTTTAGACTTAGTGGACTGGAAATCCAAGTCAAACTCTTGGAGAATGACTATCAACTTATTAAATTTCCCCCCAACAATCCGTCAAGATAAAACATATTGGAACGGATTCACATCCACCACTACTATGGTGGTCCTCAGTAAAATGTAGTGGCGCAACCTCTGCACAGCATAAATAGCTGCTAAGGCTAATTTCTCGACGTGGGAGTATCTAAGCTCAGGTCTGGCCAAAGCACGGCTAAGATAATAAACGACATGCTCTACAAGCTTATTGTCCTCCTGAACTAGCACTACCCCAATGGTCGACTCCGATGCGGCCAGATATAATATAAAATCCCTAGAATAATCTGGTGGATGTAATAAAGGTGCCGACAGTAAAGCTTTTTTCAATGCCTTGAATACAAGTTGTGCGGTTTCATCCCATACAAATGGGGTTTCTTGTTTGAGAAAGCGCATGAAAGATTTAGTGATCTTGGAATAATTAAAAATAACACATCGAAGGAAATTAGACTTTCCTTGCAGGCTTTGAAGTTTCCTAAGAGAATGAGGAGGAGGCAAATTTACAATGGCCTCAACTTTCAAAGGATCCACCTGGATGCCTCTACTAGAGACAATGAATCTAACTAATCTTCCTGACTTGACGCAGAAAATGCACTTGTGGGGATTCAAGCAAATTTTATAATATCTGCATCTTTCAAATATCAACCTTAAATGATCTGGAAGTTGGATCCTCTTGCGAGAATGACGGGAAAATCATCAAGGTATGGTTCGACAATGCCTTTAATGTCATGAAAAGCAAAGTTCATAGCCCGTTGGAAGGTTGCCCCAGCATTTTTCAATCCAAAGGGCATTTTCTTATACGCAAATGTACCCCAAGGGCAAATGAAAGCAGTTTTATGTTGGTCTTCTGGTTTGATTTGGATTTGATTGTAGCTGGAGAAACCATCCATAAACGAAAACACCTCACTTCTCGCACATGCATCTATGATTTGATCAATAAATGGTGTGGGGTAGTTGTCCTTAGGACAGGCTTTATTGAGGTCTCTAAAGTCTGTACAAACGTGAATAGTCCCTTTCTTTTTATCAACGGGAACAGGGTTGGACACCCATTCAGTCAAAGCTATGGGATATATAAAACCAGCTTTCAATAGCTTTTCAACTTCAGCTTTCACAGCCGCCGCTTTACGCGGATTCACGAGTCTTAATTTTTGTCGAACTGGCTTGGCATCAGGATAGGTTCAGATTTCATGTTCAACAATAGATGGATCTATGCCTGGCATCTCCTCATATGACCAAGCAAAGACATCGCAGAATTCCTTAAAAAGGGTAGTATAGATAGCAATCTCCTCAGGAGAGCAGTTTGCACCTATATAGATGTTTTCCACGACATCTGGGTTCATAGAGATGTTAATAGGTATAGTGGTGGAAATGTTTTCCATATTCCCCTTGGAAAACACTCCTTCCCTAGGCAAAGGGTTGATAGGTATATCAACATCTTCTCACAGTCTCACGCGAAACTCTTGGTTTTTTATCCTGCTCAGTTCTGAAAGAAAATAGGATCGATGATGAAGATCCTCACAAATCTTATCACATCAACTCATGGCTTCCAAAATAGCTTCATCGGAAGGTAGAACTGTGTCTAATCAATCTATAGAATGTGAAGAGTTTTCTGCCCATGCGGGAAAATAGACTTCTTCCAGATCATCCGAGACTGTTAGAGGATCTAGAATGGGATCAGCAGCAGCTTGAGTGATAGCTTGATACGCCACCTCTACTTCCGATAAGGGCACTTCAGGTTCATGGGGAGTTGGGAGAACCCAAGGATCAGTCCAATCGACAACCGTGGTGATGGACTTCCCCACACTAGTAGAACCAATGTAATTAACCGGGGTTGGAAGATCAAATGTTCCCATCAGTGATATGTACATTCCAGCCCCCAAGCTCTGTGCAGCAGGTTTGACCTGATCAACCAATGGCACAGTGGACTCATTTGACTCTAAATGACCTTTTTAGGTAAAATCAAGTTGATCAATAGTAACCAACTTGCCCTCATGTGGAAAAACCACTACACAAAAAACGGCCGACGCAAAAGCGGACATCGCATAAGTCCAATTCCTTCCCAGAAGCAAATTGTAGTCCAAGGGAGCATCAATCACTTCTACCTCAACAAACACTGCTTTTCCTGCCAACTTAATTTCAAAAGCGGGCAGGATACCATGCGGACGGAAATATCTTCCATCGAAAGCAGTAAGTAAAGTGTTTGATGGGACCAGCTCTGGGGATCCGAGAGCTTTCCAACAGGTCAAGGACATAACACATGTAGAGGCCCCCTCATCAACAACTACCCTTCCAATGGTATTACCACCATGGACAACATCTATTGATAGGGCTACATGGTAAGGCAGACGAATTTTGACATCAAATAAATGAAACTTTGCCATGAAACTCAAACAGTCCATGCTACCTAAAGCTGCTAAGAGGGCATCCCACTGAGCAAGACAACTCTGTAACACCTTCAAAGCTGACATTGCACACGGGGTTTGAGCTAAGTCTTCAACCACATAGTAGTTTGAAGCAGCCCTAGCATTAGGGTTATGCAAGGTCTTCTTGAAGACACCTTTCAGTATCTTCGGCATTATTTCAGCAGGTTTCTCTATTGTGAGAGGGTTGGAAGTTTCACCTACAGCTTTACCTTTCTCAGGAGTCTCTTTCTCATAGTTTTTGTTCCTTGTCTACAACAAAGTCAAAGATCGAACCATGTTGATATAGTTGGGATCAGGGGCAGCTTGAGTGCCCCTTGCTACGTTAGAAGTTGAAGCAGAGTTATGTCCTTGGGGAAAAGGATCCTTCAGGACAACCAGTTGTTGAGCTTTAAGCAGCTTCTGGGCTTGATCCATAAGGGGACAAAGGTGAGTAAGGTGGTCCTCTTGGCACAACTTACAAGGGAACTTGACCTTCTTCTTTTCTTTTTTGCCCCCATCAGCATTATTTGCGGGCTTTGGCTTGTTTTGGTTTCCCTCTCCCTTCTTACCTTTCTTTTTCTTCCCACCGGGCTGCTGATTGCCCTTCTGAGAGGTTTGTGCAAAAACATTTGCATTTTGGGGGGAGGGGGTAGCCTTTGCTACCTCCGCCGTAGACTATTTGATAGACAACTGATGAATTTGCTTAGTCAAAGACTCTACGGTGGGAGAATTAACGGACCCAACCACACCATCGGCATGGGGTCTAGGCTTAGGCTTCTCCGCCTCATGTAAAGGCCTCGGTGCCTTAGGGATGATCTCATATAAGATCCCAGATTGTGAATAAATCAAATCCAGTTGCTGGGCCCTAAGTATGGCTTCTTCTTCATTCATTACTCCTGATGTGGAAACATCCTTAGATATGTATGGAAACAGTGATTTAAGGAACCACTCTAACAGAAACTCAGGAGGAATGGTGGCTTTGATAAGGCTCTTTCGCCTCCTCCACTCTTGGATATGATCCGAGATGTGGGTAGCCTTGTTTTGTCTAAGAGTAGACAAAAAGTCCGTTCTGAAATCATATCGGACTGGAAGCTGAAAGTGGTTGAGAAAAGCACTAGCCAAGTCCCAGAAACTACTAAAAGCAGAAGAAGGCAATTCGATGTACCATTTTGCCACAGTACCTATCAAGGTCTTCTGGAATAGCCTCAACCTCACTGAATCTTCATTCAGCAAACTTGAAGAACACCATAAATGGAAGGTGGTGGCATGTGCCCCAGGATCTTCACGAACTTTACCTTCGAACTTAGGGATGTCCGATGGCAATTTGGTGGGAACAGGTGGCCACAAGGGGTCATGCCTCACCGGGTCATTCATCAATTTGGACAAGTCTGGCAGGTTCAAAGTTGCCAGGAATGGATTTTTGGGCCTAACCGCAGCACTAAATGTGCCAGCTTGGGGATTAGAGGGACCTGCCCCCGAATTCCCATGGGAAAAAGTGGGGTTTCCCCCAGCCACCGGTTGTGAAGTGGGAAGGTTACTTTGAAACAAATTCCATCCGTAAGCCGCAGGATTGTGTGTGGAAAGTGCAGTGTAAGAATTTCGGGCCATCCCCATAGAAATAGGGGTCTGAAAGACAGGAGCAGGTATCCATCTGCTAAACAACGAAAAGGGAGAGCTCGTGTATGGGACCGAAATAGGGGTTTGGAAGATTTTTCCATAAGAGGTGTTGCTCCCAAATTGCACTCCTACATAGGAAGGAGATGGACCTATGTATGGACTAGATGGGGGAATGTGCCCCCCATTCCAAGGGAATCCTTGGACAAATGTCGAGGATCCTACCGGATGACTCTGGGTAGTATAGGGAAAGGAAGAAGGAATGGTAGGTATACTAGGGATCCCAGTAACCATGTCACTAGAAGTACCTCCTAGGTTTGAGTGAACCGGTGGTTGAACCACCTGGCTCGCTGGAGTCAAAGGTGTAGAAGGCAAACTAGATCTAGGGGCACTTACCGGGGGAGGTAGTACCCCTTCAACCGGAAGGGTTGAGGTGAACACAAAAGGACTTTCTTTTGTAGAAGACATGATCCTACCCATAGGGACACCTAATACAGGTGAATCAAAAGGTCTAACCTGAACGATCACAGGATCGTTTAAATCAGTCAAGGGGGTGTTAAAGTTTCTTGCAAACTCGTCAGTCTGCAATTATTCTATCTCAACTGTGTCAAGATCAAAACAGTTAGCTATCAGTTCTGGTTCACCAAGAACTTCACTTATTCCTACAGGTTCAAATGAACCGTCTGTGTCTAATCTCCACCTTTGAGGTAGAGGTGGAGGCTCCAATGTGGTGAGAGGAGGAAGGTTTCTCAACCTTATTGACCTTCTAGGAGGTTGGTCCTCCAGAATTGAAAATTTAACAAATCACACCCTAAGGCCAACTAAACACAGGCAAAACCACAGAGCATACACTATAAAATTCCTAAAGTCTCAAGCAAGCAAACCAGGGTAAAATATATACTTTCCCAAAGAAAGCTGATGAATGATTACTTGGCGTCCTTGAAGTGGTTCTTAGGCACAAGTGGAGGAATCACCCAACCGCCCTCCTACACTTTCAACAAGGGTTACCTTCCAAGTCCGTTCAAGGTGAACTAGAAATAACCTTCCGGTTTACCTAGGTATGAACCCTAAAAGACAAGAGACTAAAGGCTACCTTGGCAATAGCAACAGTCTGGGGGCACAGTCGCAAGCCAAACTCGTACGCATGGGTAGGGTAGCTGAGCCTAAAACTCTATCTAGGAAAAAATCCCCAGATGCACAAAATTCTTGAGTTACGCTTTGACAAGGATTTAGAGGGTTATCTCCTCTGTCCAAGCCTCCACACGGCCTCGTGCTTAACTCCCGTTTGAGAGGAGCTTCCCAGATACAGTCAATAAAGTCAAGGATTTACCTAAAGAAAGGTCCACTACGTCTGAGTTTTATAACTTGCGGGAAGTTTACACTTCCTAGCCGACAAGTCTAGCCTAAGCTAGTAGGTGAAAGGCCCCTAAAAAACAAAACTTACTAGTAAATTTTAATTTATGCATTCATTTTAAAGGGCTGTTCTTTACTCAAGAGGAAATGGAGTGGTATACTTTATGATGTTTTGACTCAAATAAGAAATAAATGAAAATAAAGGTGTATTCAAAGCAAAATTACCATTATAAAAACAAACTTCTTTTTCTTTTCTTACAAATATATGTTGATGAACTGAATGCAACGATGAAAGAAACTAAGCCTATTTTTTGTAGTTTTTGAGATAATATCTTTAAATTGAAATAAACACTAATTATGCAAAACAAAATGCAAAAGCTTAACAATGTTTTTTTTTTTACCTTTAAAAATACTCAAAATTCTACCATGCACCTACAATGCACTGTACTTGAGCAAACTTGAATCAAATAAACTATCTGAAAGCAACAAACTAAAGCAAACAGGCTGACAGAACCAAGAGGCAACCAACAAAGGTAGGCTAGGAACCCTAGCTTGGGTGCTCACAATGACAAAAATCACTGTAGACTTACAAAGGCAAGTGACAACCAGCCACTATCAAAAGACAGACTGGAAAAAATAGAGCCCAAGACCCTGATCACTGATCTGGACAGAGACACTTTAACCTACAACCCAAACAGGCCAAACTACTTCAGCATGCAAGCAGGAAATAATCCAAGCAAAAAAGACTCAAGGGCTTCCGAAAAAGCAGAAAGTGTGATCACCAAAGGCACTCAGACAAGCTACATAGCAGTCATAAAGAAAATCAACTCACAAATAGGGATTATAGAAAGAAAGGAACAAGCAAACCTTAACTTAAAAATCCCTACCTCCAGGCATATCCGCGACTGTCTAGAAGTGCAACCCGCAGATGATCTGCAACTGTCTAGAAGTGCAACCCGCGGATGCAAACTGGTATCCGCGGCTATGCAGAAGAGAAACTCGCGGATGGGTATAAAATTTTTCTCAAAGAACAAGAAAAAATTCCAAAGACTTTCAAATATTGAGGAAAGTATAAACCAGAATAAAAGATCACACACATACTTCAAGCAAAGTCTAGTCAGGGGTGACAGAAAAAAAAACCTACAGCAGTCTAGGCCTCCCCAGTGGATTCGCTAGTTCTGTTGTACAGGATTACACACTTAATAACCATAGGTCTGGGGTTACCAACATACTCAATTAACTTGCAAACAATTGACTCTATAGTGCAGTAAAGGAAATAAAAGGATGAGAAAGACTTACTCGATTAACGAAGGTCGATCCTTGCTTGTCCTCTTCCATTCTGCTTCACCTCCAAAGTCTTCAAGGTTGCTCCTCTTTCACCTGTCAAGAGTCAATCTTCCAGATACAAGATGATTCATATATATTTAAGCAGGTTAGATAAATCATATATAAAATGCAGAAACATAAACATTTATCAAACCAAGATACACAGTGAAACACATATGGAAGAAGGATTCTCTTTATTACCAACAATGGAAAGAGTTCAGATTACAACCCAACGCCTGAGACAAGGACTCCTCTGCAACCAAAGGATTCTTAGTTCCACTACTCCAAATACTTCTGTATAAAATCCACCAGCATGACTTTGCTCTCCAAGTCTATATCCAACACCCTCCCGAAGGCCTATATTTATATGGATGAAATAAGGCAGTTTCGAAGGTTGAGGAGGTTGAGACAGTTAAGCAGATTAAGGTAAATGGATTAACTAATCTCAAGTAATCATGTGTTTTATTTTTAAATGTCAAATATAGGCATCTGCGGGTATCAAGAAGGACAACTCGCGTATGATCCGCGACTTTCTATAAGAGCAACCCGTGGATACATCCATCCGCGACTTGCAAAAACCAACACTCGTGGATGATCCATGAGTTGCATAGGGATAGAGTCACAGATATGTATTGACATATCTAAAAAGGCAAAGTAAACCACTGGATGGATAATGAATGTCATTTACAAGAAGCTCATCTATAGTGTTTTGGGCAAACCTCAATCCATAGATGTCCTTTTGTGTGCCAACATGAGGGATGTCGGCACTCGGACGGAGAGGTGCCATTTAGGTGGATAACAGAAAGGTCGGAAATTATCCCTATGGGTTAGGGGGTTGAGTGTCAACTCTCCCATGTAGTTAGGATCATCCTCCACGAGAGATTTTGACTGGAATCCTCTTGAATCTTCTATTTTTTTTCCTTGTCGGGACTGTTGACGCTCCTTGTAAGAGTGCTAAGTGTGTTGGCACTTCTTGTGGTCATGTGATGAGCACCATCAATGCCCTATGATAGTGGACAATAGGCTTCGGGCCTGTTTGACGCCCTGTGCTAGGAAACAAGGTGCATCAGACTACCGAGTAGTGAGCAATAAGGCCCCAAAAAGAGGTTTTTGCCAGGGACTTCAGAGGATTAGAGCATTAAGAATTTGTTTGGGTGTAATAGTGTGATAGGTAAGAGTCATGTTTTGACATATTTAAGCATAGGATTTGTCACTATATGCTTACACTGCATCCCGGGGACTGTGCGGTTCTTCCACACACATGTTGGTATATCGAATTACTTTTCACATACACTTGAGGTATATAGAAAGGTACTTCACATACTCAATGGTGTATTGGAAGGCCCCTTTAGTACAGTTGTGCATTAGACAACACTACTACGGATTGGAACTCCCACGTACCTTGGATATATCAGGAGACACCTTTAGGGATCTTGATACCATCTAAGCAAAGATTTTTTGTCGTCTTACCATCACAATACATCTAGAATGACAATCGAGAAGATTACTACACATATACCATCTGGTTATTTGGGTATTCAGGAAAGGGTACGATCACAATCCTCCTTGTCATGCGCTACTATTGGACCCTACAATATATAACTAGTTGTGATGGTTTGACAAATCCTATTGTTACATCGAAAACTCATCCAGCTAAGCCATGTGTAAACCCTTTGCCTAATCCCCAAAGTTCTATCTGCTAAATTTGATTAATATTGAGGTTTTTCCTACCTTTTTTCCCTCTTTAGGAAGGTCGATGCTCTTTCCCTTAATTCTAGGTGCATCGGTGCCGACGCTCTGTCTCCTACTGCTAGGTGCACCAACGATGTTGTTTCTCTTAATGAAATATGCATCAATGGTGTTTAGAGGGAAAAAATGGAGTTTTGAGTCCCTTCTTGAAGGTGGATGAGGTGAATTTCTGTCCCTATCATTTAGGTGAGGTGGAATTTGGTTCCTAATTTATGGGGAAGATCCCTTAGACCCCTCCTCCTAATCCTCAACCTACTCTATCCCTTTAGCCTTATAATTTAAACCCTCTCTCCATTTGGTAGGGAGGAGGGACTATGGTACTCTTATGATGGTGGAATTTCTAAGAGATCCCTATCATCTGTTGGGAGGCTATTATCTTGCTTTGGATGGAAGATTGCAGCATTAAGGCTAGGTTGTGATATTCCTTCTTCTATGTAATTCTATGTATCTCCTTGATTACACTAATACAAAAATCTTTCCATAAACATTCCTGTTGTTGATTATGTTTAGAGATTTCTTTATTAACTATTAGCTCAGATCAATTCATGTTTGGATACACATGTACTATTTTCTTTTTCCCACTTTCTTTACATGGTTTTGCAGCTGAAAATCTGAAGATTCTGGAGCTTGGATCAACAAAGAGAGAAGAGGATTTGCATATTTCAGGTAATTGATCTATCTGTTAACTTGCATTTCTATTTGATCTAGGAAATTAGATTTTATTGTGTACTTGATTTGTTCTAGATCCACTTGGACTAGGGAGAGATGGCTTGAGTCTTCTTGAGTATATTTATCCGATAACAAATTTGGCGACCATACTGGGGAAGTACATAGATCTGATTTCTTTTGTTTTTTATTTCATGTATCTTTATCAATCCTTTTGCCAGCCTCTAGAGACATTTCCTCCTTTATATTTTGTCTTTAAAGAGTGTCTTGCATCCTCTTGATGCTCTTTGGATCACTATCAGACCTTTTTCCCTTCTCCCATAGTAAATCTGGCTTTCACCTTGTGTGTTTCTCCAACAGCACACATGGGTTGTGTAGACAGAGCACCACTAGTATTATTTTCCAATTCCATAACTATTGTCTCCACCAATGCTATTTTCCTTAAGAGATAGTGCACCACCTATTATATCCTCAAATAAAATAGTCAAGTTTATTTATTTTAGGTGATAGGAAGTCAATGAAAAATAAATTTCTAAATTTATTTTGGCTCATTTTGTGGAGCTTTAGGTATGCAATAAAGTTTGAAAAACATTGGATTTTGTTTTTTCTTCAAAACGGTCAAAAATAATCTTTCGGTGGGTTAGGTGGACATTTCAATTATTCATTAGTCACTGAAATCCTAGCTTTCGGCAGCTTAAATGTAAAATTTAGGGCTATCTTAGCCACCAAAATCACAGGTTTTTCAAACGATAAATTGCCTTGGGAAAACTAAATTTTCTCATCCATAGAGAGGCCATTTTACACAATACAACAGTCTATTAATAACTATACATCCTCATATTTCCAATGGTACTTTCATGTCTTCACTTAAATCCCTGGAAGGCAGTCAAAAGTTTCCCACAATGAGGCAGCGTTTTCAGGAATGTGGCATTTTTACTATGCTGAGTCATCATTTTCAAATGATGATACTGGGAGACTGGAGGATAATTTTGATAAATGGTAAAAAAAAATTGTGCCTGACATGTCAAATAATGATAACCTCTCTCAATTTTCCTACAAGTGTCACATATTGGGAGAATCGAATCCATCTCTGAGCCCTAAATTTCAAATCTCAAAATTCCCCTGTTTGAAACATGTTTTTGAAATACAGATGTCGTGCAAATGAAAATGAATCTCAAATAAATGATAGATGATTTTTCTCATAATAAATTGAAGAACAATAACCTCTCTAATTTTTCCTACAGTTTTCATATATTGGGAGAATCAAATCCATCTCTGAGCCCTAAATTTCAGATATTAGAATTCCCCTGTTTGAAACATGGTTTTGAAATACAGATGTCGGGAAAATGATAACGAATATCAAATAACGGAGATATTTGTTTTCTCATAAGAAAACAAAGAACAATAACCTCTCTCAATTTTCCAAAATATTTTTTTATTTTAGAGATATAGGTCAATCTCTGAGCAGCATATTTCCAAAAATTTCTACATTTTCCAGCCACCTCACAACTTCAGATTTGAGATAGGAAAAGAGGTTATCGAATCCATCTTTTTAGGATCTTGAAACTGATTTGTAAATATTATTTAAGCTCATTGAGGAATCATTGTATAAGGGTTCAAATTTAGAGACTTTTTCACATATTGTAAGCTCAAGCTTCTCATTTTCATATCAGTAATACAAGCTTAGTTTGCCATTACTTATTCAGATTTTCATCTTCTTGTCTATTCTATACTTGCACATGAATGTCAAATTCATGTTAATTCTATTTGTATGATGTTTGATAACTGTCAACTTGTAAATACATCCATAAACTAGAATTTGCAAGTACTTTACTTGTTTTATCTGGCCATTCATATATACTTTGTGTGTATGTTTCTGCTAGTAAATTAAGTGTTCTCCATACATTCATTTATTTACAACTCTCTGAACATTGATAGTTAAAATCTTTGTCAATATGGTTGTGTTTATGCATGTCTTGAGTGATTAAGGTTTGATTTATTCATCTGACTTGATCCATTTGAGTGAATCATTGAGAAAATAGTTAAGTTACCAGGCATCTTTGAGCTACAACCTAGAAGAGTTTCCTGGAGTGATAACAAATTGGGGCCATTGCTGGGGAGAGGATATCGAAGCTCAGCTTCCATAGGAGACGACATAGTTCCATCTTTAATGATAGACAAATATTGGATATTATTTTAGTTGTAATCATCTATCTGGTGACTCCATGAAGGACAGATTCAGTAGCGATTCCATTGTTCAGAAATCTATTGGCGACTCCACTGGTATTAAATGAACCAGATCTTAGAAAAGAAGTATGCTTTATGTGATTTTTCAAATATTGTTGGTTTTCCTAATCCATTTCCTAGTAGATATGAATGGGAACGTAGTATTCACAGATTTTGAGGAGAATATTGTGAAGTACCAGCTAAACATTTGCTGGATTTTCATGATTTCATTCATCGGTTGCAAATTATGCATGAAGATGTTCAGATTAAAATGTTTAGCTATTCATTAGAGGGGATTGCTCATGACTGGTACCGGTCTCTTCCTATTTCTAGTATTAGCTCTTTGGCAGATTTTCATGCTGCCTTTCATTTGTTTTGCAAAGGAATATTTTCAGCTGATCTTTTATATCATGAATGTTGTCATGAATTCAATTTATTGAATAAAGAACTAAACATTCATGATGCGTATGCTGGAGCAAGGGACACCTCTTATTGTGACCAATATGTTAATGAATTTAAGGATGATAACCATCTTATAGATTCTTTTGACATTGTATCAAATGCATCCACCGACTTAGGTTGTCATGAAGATGAGATGGTCCCCTTTGGAAACTTGAAAGATAAGGAGCAGAAAGGTTCAGATCAGCAATTGAGTTTGCATTTTCCACTGACAGAGTTTGAGAAGTCCACATTCAGCATTAACATCAATGAAGGAAAATATCAATAGCATAAAGAGGTATTTCATGTTGGCTTTTATGATCCTATTGCAAACTATTTGGAATCCATGAACAACATAGATGTTAAAATATTTATGTCAAATGAAAGATGGCTTTATTATCTGTTCAAACCACTTTTCTGTTAGATATACATTCCTTTATTTTTTGGGTCAAGATCAAGGATAAGTTCAGTAGATCAGTTTCTAACATGGCTTCATTGGAAGCATGATGTCACTTGATAAGAAGCCTCTACTGATTATAATTAGGAGTATGAAAGAGAATAAGCTCTTTATATGAGCAAGTAGACTTTTCCAGTTATTGGTTGTTGAATAAGTAGGATAGAATACAGGAATGCTACAGGTTCCCAGGGGATCAGATGTAAAGGTGGCTCTTTAAAGGTGTTCAGAAGAAGATTGTACTATTGACTCCATGCCCAATGGAACACTAGACTAGGTTCTCTATTTTGTTGTCCAGGAAAGGCATCAAATCTATGGTTCTTGGAACCTCACAAGGAGGATTCCATCCCCGAGTAGGAGCTAGATGTTATCTCCTCAAAAAAATAGTCAAGTTTGTTTATTTTAGGTCATAGGAAGTCATTGAAAAATAAAATTCTAAATTTATTTTGGCTCATTTTTTAGAGCTTTAGGTATGTAATAAAGTTTGAAAAACATTGGATTTTGTTTTTTCTTCTAAAAGTTTAAAACTCAGGTTTTAGTGGCTTAGGTGGACATTTAAACTGTTCATTAGCCACTGAAAGACTAGTTTTTGGTAGCTTAAATGTAAAATTTGGGGCTATCTTAGCCACCGAAATCGTAGGTTTTACAAATGATAAATTGCCTTGGGAAAACTAAATTTTCTCAGCCACGGAGAGGCCTTTTTACACACTCAAATAGTCTATTAACAACTATACATCCACATATTTCCAATGTTACTTTCAGATATACATTTAGAGCTCTGGAAGGCAATCAAAAGTCCCCCTCAAGATGAGGCAGCGTTTTCAGGAATGTGGCAATTTTACAGTGTTGATTCATCATTTTCAAATGATGATCCTGGGAGACTGGAGGATAATTTTGAGAAATGGTAAAATTATTTTATTCCTGACATGTCAAATAAAAATAACCTCTCTCACTTTTCATACAGGTGTCACATATTGGGATAATCGAATCCATCTCTGAGCCCTAAATTTCAGATCTCAGAATTCCCCTATTTGACACATGTTTTTGAAATACAGATGTTGGGTGAATATAAATGAATCTTAAATAAATGAGAAAAAAAATTTCTCATAACAAACCAAATAAAAATAACCTCTCTCAGTTTTCCTATAGGTGTCACATATTGGGAGAATCAAATCCATCTCTGAGCCCTAAATTTCAGATCTCAGAATTCCCCTGTTTGAAACATGTTTTTGAAATATAGATGTTGGGAAAATGAAAATGAATCTGAAATAAATGAGAGAGGTAGTTATGTATAACAAACAAAAGAACAATATCCTCTCTCAGTTTTCCAAAATATATTTTTATTTGAGAGATATAGGTCAATCTTTGAGCAGTGTATTTCCAAAAATTTCTGCATTTTCCACCCACCTTGCAAATTCGGATTTGAGATAGGAAAAGAGGTTATCATATCCATCTTTTGAGGATCTTGAAACTGATTTATAAATATTATTTAAGTTCATTGAAGAATAATTGTATAAGAGTTCAACTTTAGAGGATTTTTCACATATTGTAAGCTCAAGCTTCTCATTTTCATATCAGTAATACAAGCTTCTTTTGTCATTGCTTGTTCATATTTTCATCTTTTTGTCTACTCTATACTTGCACCTGAATGTCAAATTCATGTTAATTTTGTTTGTCTGATGTTTGATAACTGTCAACTTGTCAATTCCATAAACTAGAATTTGCAAGTACTTTACTTTTTTTATCTGGCCATTCATATATACTTTGTGTGTATGTTTCTGCTAGTAAATTAAGTGTTCTCCGTACATTCATTTATTTACAGCTCTCTGAACAGTGATAATTAAAAGCCTTGTCAATCTAGATTTTTTTATCCATTTCTTGAGTGATTAAGGTTTGATTTAGTCATATCAATTGATCCATTTGAGTGAATCATTGAGAAAATAGTTAAGTTACCAAGCATCTTTGAGCTGCAACCTAGAAAGAAACTCATCATTTGGGCTGAAAGAAACTCTCTTAGGAACTCCAGTCTGTGTCATTTGATAGACACTATGGATATTTGATGCCAAAGATGGTACACACAACACATTTAAAAAAAAACATTTTCAAGATCAACAGTACCTTGTCCTTCTGAAATGATGGTGAAGTCATCTCCCATGTGGATGGGGATGGATTTGCCGGTCTCCAAGGATGAAAAGGAGTCTTTTTCAGCAATTATGTGGTTTGAAGCTCTAGAATCAATCAAGAGTGCTTTGGAATTCAAAGTGATTTCCATGAGGGCATGACCTTTTTCATGCTGTGGTTCTCGATCTTGTTGATCTCTCCTCCGAAAGCTTTCTGGAAGATTCATGTAATTTCTGTCAAGGAGAGAGGTAGCTTCATCAAGCTTCTTCTTCATGCAGGAAAGATCAGGGTGGAAGCCCTTCCTGCAGTATGAAGACTTGAATTTTTCCTTGCCATGGTTCCCTTTTCCTTTGTTCTTCCTTGAGCCGGAAGACTCATCATGTTGTTGGTTTTCAACTCTAGGTTTAGGAGCATCAAATTTAGTTTTTGGGTTCTTCTGTTGCTTTCCTTTACCCTTCAGATCTTTAGGCCCCAAGACATGGAGGGCTTGATCACGGGAATATCTGATGATCCCCATCTAGAAAATATTGTCATGTTCACTTGTTAGGGACTCCATGAAGGCATTGAGTGTATGCATCTTCCATCCAGGGTTTGTGAGCTTCCCCGCACGAATTGTAGAAACAAAAACTGAATAATAAGCCCCAAGTTTGGAGAGTGTGGCGAGGTTGAGATTATCATCCGCCTTCTCCACTTTTCATTGCTTTAAGAGTAGAATAGCGTGCTTGAACTTTGTGAAAAATTCATTCAGAGTCTCGAAATTGGAGGGTTGGAGAGACATCAATTCATTTTCCAGCTGGTAAACTCTCAAGTCATCTTGCTTTCCATATAGAGTTTCCAATTTGTCCCATATTTCTTTTGGAGTCTTCAATTCCGTAATATGGAAAAGAAGATCCCAGGAAATAGAGAGGCACAAGAAACTAAATGCTTCATCCTTCTTGTTCAAGAATCTTGATTTTTCTATGCAGAACCAGGCTCATATTCAGTGTCCATGGTGATTCGATAGAGTCCTCTGGAGTAAAGCTAAATCTCCATGTCACCTTTCCATGAGTGGAAATTATATGGAGTTAAAAGATCTACTGAGGAGGCCATCTAGATCTGCTGGAGCAAATGCTTCACCTATAGAAAATCTGAAAATCACAACAGAAAGGGAAATGTAAGGTCAGAAAGCCTACACATTTTAGGCTTTCATCACAAGCAGCATAGTCAATCAAGCAGGCTTGATCAACAAGTTCTTTACTTGGGGTATTAAGTGGTAAGCCTTGGCTTCTGGTGCAGTGCTGTATTTTTGAGCTATTGCTCAATTTTCATACAGAAATCTATCAAAAAGCTTGTTTTTGAGAGATAGAGCTTCGTCCTGCCGTGAGCTCTGATACCTTATTAATCTTGCACAGTGATTTAGGGACTAAACATCAGTGTCATCAAATATTAATCAACAAATAACTCATGAAATGGTGTAATCGGACTACAGAATGAGTAGTCGCTCTGTATATATCTTCTCATTTTCTGTTTGTAGATCTGAAAAGAGTTTAGTTATCAGGTTTCATTTTGATACAAACATTTGAAAAAAAAAGTGCTTCTTTACTTTTTTTTGTGCATTATTAAGATGTGTTGTATCTTTGATTTTGATTTTCACTTTTTAGACTATTATTGCATAAGTTAGAATTAGTGCACTTTAGGAAAGAATTATTGCTTTCTTTATTGTTCATATTCATGTTTGTTTGAAGAGAAAACTCAATCGTGTATGAATTCATAGGTATTTTCAAGAATTGTGATTGATGTTGATCTGTTAAGCTTCATAGTTGGATTTGATTAGAACTCAATTTTCTTAGATCTATGATTTATGTCTTCTTTAACAGAAAACTCTTTCCCTACCTTAGGCAGCTTTCATCGAAAGACAAATGTGCATTGTCATGTAGCTAGGATTTGCATTCTTTTTACATTTCCTTTCTCACATCATGCATCCACTTAACCGCTCAAGATAAACTCAACACTAGCTTAGGTTTTAAATCATTTAGTAATTGTGTGTAAGTTAGTGACGTGTTTCAGCATCGTTAAGTGTGGCAGCTGTCATTTATTTCCTGCACTGCATCCCAGGGACTATGTGGTTCTTCCACGTACCATCGGTATATCGAACAGTATTTCACGTACCCTTGGGTTATATCAAAAGGTACTTCATGTACTCGATTGTATATCAGAAGGCCCCTTTCGTATGGTTGTGCATTAGATAGCACCACTACAAAGTTGAGCTACCCCGTACCTAGTGTATATTGGGAGACCCTCCTAGGATTCCTGTGACCAACTAAGTTAACCTTTTGGTCGTCTTGGCATTGCAATACACCAAGAACAGCACTCGGGGATATTACTACGCATGTACCGTCCAGGTAGTCGGGTGTTAAGGAAAGGGACGGTCCCAATCCTCCTTGTCACATTTTACTGTTGGACCCTGCGGTATATAGTGAGTTGTGAAGCCTTGATAATCCTATGAGAGTCCTAACTTTTGATCCACTCCTATTCACACAGTTTTCTTATGGCTTTTAGATTTGAGTAGTGTTTTATCTTGTGTGGTGCTTCAGAGATTCTTAGAGATTTCAGATATGATAGAATTTCCTCATACCACCAATCAAGAGAACCCTTTTCAGGGTATGTCTTTTGTTTCTCCCCCTTGTGGAGTTGTTGGTCCTCCCTT
This sequence comes from Pseudotsuga menziesii, assembly GCA_001517045.1. NCBI lineage: Eukaryota > Viridiplantae > Streptophyta > Pinopsida > Pinales > Pinaceae > Pseudotsuga > Pseudotsuga menziesii. Next base: position 112,868 of record LPNX010995231.1, on the reverse strand, counting down.
CATGGCCACTTTGAACCTTCCTGGATTGACTATAGGATTAGTTGTATGGTTTTTCTCCAATCCTATTACACCAAATGCATCCTTTTTGTCGGATATTGGTCCTTTACCACATGAGCATCAACCTCATGTTAATCCTTCTCCTTATTCGTTGAATGTTGAATTGACTTCCCTTTATTCCTCTTCACCTGTTGAAAACTCTAATGTTAGTAAACGGGCGAGTAAGAAGAAGATGAAAAGGAAGGCTACTAAAGAAGAACACTAAGCAGAAGGTCATAACTCCAACCTTTGATATTCATGTTGGAATCCCACCAACCACTGATCATCATGCTGGGAGTATTAATGTACCTATTTCTGCCTCACGTAAACCCAAGTTCCCTTGTATACTTTGCAAGGGTGATCACCTTCTCAAGGATTGTCTCGGTCTTTCCCTTGTGTCAGAAGTGTGGTCTAAACATGTTATATCATTCTCTAATCATCATGTTGATGATGCCACGTCAACCAGTGACTTTGTGGTTAATATTCGTAAAGGAAATGTCAAGTATCCTTGCTTGCTATGTAAGGATATGCACTGCACTTACCTTTGTCCTCACATGGATGAAGCTTCAAATTTGTTGGAAGATATTAATGTTCCTCAGTAATGACTTCCAACCGGTTATCGTAATTTGTCCCTTGGAATCCCATTGGTTGATCAATTGATTGATCCAAGTCCATCCTTGGTCAATCTCACTCTTCCATTGAAGAGTCAAGTGAAAGTGGTCGATCCAATTCTAACCTCAATCGATCCCACTCTTCCCTTGAAGAGTGAAGTTGAAGCTGTTGATCCAAGTCCATCCTTGGTTGATCCCACTCTCCTCTTGGAGCATGAAGTTAAAGTGTTTGAGTCATTTTCATCTCCACCCGATCCCACTCCTGCTTCAAAGAGCGTTAATATTGAAGTACTCTCTTCGACAAAGTCTTCGTCTTCTCCATCTCTTCTAGTTGAGAGTGAACTGAAACCTACTGAAGTTTTCATAGTTAGGGTTAATTGTTCTATGCAAGGATAAGTTTTGTCTCTTTCAACAGAACAGTCTCCAAGTAGTGAGTTTAATTCCTTTGACTGGAGTAACCTAACACAATCACATCTTCATTTGAGTGTTCCTTTCCAGATAGCTATAAGATTTACTGCTAAGAGTATACTCCACACCATCGTTGATGAAGGGGCTTCTGTTCTCATTCTATCCTCTACTTATTGGAAAGCCATAGGTTCTCCTATGCTTCTGCCTGCCAATGATTAAATACTACCTTTTAATTGAATACCTACAGCACCTTTATGGATCCTTCCTTAGTTTCCTATCACTTTGGAAGAAAAAATTGTTTGTATCGATGTTATGCTAGTCCAAGGTCCCTTAGATTTCAATATGCTCCTTGGGTGAGATTATGTTTACACCATGAAAGTTGTAGTGTCCACACTCTCTCGAGTGATGTATTTTCCCCATGATAGGAAGATTGTGACCATTGATCAACTTTCCTTTGTTAAAATTGATCATCGGTTGACTCCTAGTCATCCTACTTCCCTAAATGTCTCGCATGTTCTTGTGGTTACTTCACCTTCTAGTTAGCTTCTTCCCATCATAGGTAAAATGAGGGGCATGGATCCATCCTATGGACATCATACTAGAGTTTAGTCACTAGCTTCTTATGTAAGTGGGCAACCCACCAACCTCTGGACCATCATGCTGGCTTAGAACTGCACGTTTGGGAGCATAGTTCCCATTCTATGTCAAGATCATTAAAAAATGAAATAAATGTGTGTGAGCATAGTTCTTATTCTATGTCAAGCTCATTAAAAAATTAAATAGGTTTGTGACCATAGTTCCCATTCTGTGTCAAGCTCGTTAAAAAATGAAACAGATGCCTGTGAGCATAGTTCACATTATGTGTCAAGCTCATTAAAAAATGAAGCAGACCCAGTGAGCATAGTTCCTATTCTGTGTCAAGATCGTTAAAAAATGAAACGGATGTCATCAAGCATAGTTACTTTCTATTTCAAGCTTGTGTAAAAATGAAACAGGTATCCTCAAGCACAGTTATTTTCCATTTCAAGCTTGCGTAAAAATGAAATAGGTCCCCACAACAATAGTTATTTTCTATTTCAAGATTGTGTAAAAATGAAACCGGTCACCTTGAGTAGTGTTTATTCTTGGTTTCAAGCTCGTTAAAAAATAAAACCGACCTTGAGCAGAGTTCCTTTTTCGTTTTAAGCTCATTTAAAAAATGAAACGGATCCTTCCATTGTGTCAAGACTCAACTTTTGAACCTTCTTTTCATTTTCTTGTAAAGTAGACGAAACGAAGCTTGGGGGCATGTATCCTACCTCTTTATATTAGAATTTAGTTACTTGACAGTTTTACTGGGGAAAATACCAACCACTGAACATCATGTTGGGAAATCACCCGTCAATGGGAGTCGATTTGAGCATACTTTCTTTTAGTTTCAAGCTCCCTAAACCATGAAACGGCCCTTTGATCATAGTTTTTTCTTTGTTCCAAGCTTGTTAAAAAATGAAGCAGATGCCCTGAGCGTTCTTTCAACTGATCTTTGAGCTCGTTAAAAACAGTAAGATGGTTTTGAGCTTACTTTATCTCTTTTTTGTGCTCTAAATTCAAACATGAAAAATGTTTCAAGTGCCTTTATACCTTCGGCATGCTCGTTAAAAACTCTGCGAAGAGGTATCAAATACACTTTTACTGTTTTTTCAGACTTGTTAAAATTGGATTATGAAAAAAGAACCCCTTAATATATTCCTCTTTAAGCTCTTTTCGGACTCTTAAAATGTGAAAAGATTGCCGAGTGATCTTGTCTTTTTCACACTCGTAAAAGGACCTAAAGAGTCATCTTTCTGGTGATAGTTTACCCCTTTTTCGAACCAGGGGGAACTACTTACGAAAAAGGTATATTCCAAACAATCATGATTGGAAGAGTTCTGCTAGGAATTATTTTATACTTTTTCGGGCCTCGGGGACTAAATTTACGAAAAAGTCCACCTTGGAGTCTTCTTAGTCATTTCAGACTCTCTAAACATGAAACGACAAATGAGTTTGCTTTCATAGGACTCATAAAATTAAATGATGCGGGACCCTTTTCTGGGAATGAACCCCTCCTTTCTCAGGTTCATAAAACATATGAGAATGGAATCATCACTTTATGAGCTACAATGAGTGTTTGTTACCCTCTTTAAACTCGTAAAAATTAAAAGAGGCACTCATCCTTCGTTGTAATAACTCAAAAAATCGTAAAAAATTAAAAAAATTCATGTGACATAAAATGTCAAGTGTCAATGCTAATGAACCATTAACTGTTAGCAGATATTTAAACAGTTTTAAAAGAAAAATGGAGATTACTTCTTTTATATGGTTCTATATAACTTAAAGGCTTATCTTAAATACTATGTTAGTACTCTTTTACAATAGCATTTGTATTTTTCAGAAAGTAGGAAAGAAATATGAATCTTAACTAATGCTAAGTGTGTTATTGACTTCTTTTGTCAAGTAGGGAGAATTCTTAGGTGTGATCAGGGATTACTTAGCTTATAGCTAACACAATGGAAATGATGGTTATTTTACAAGTTCTAACAGGTAAGTGTTTTGTTCCAGTAAAATATCCAGATCAAGAAAGATACTTCACTAGCATAAATATAGTGCTAGTATTAAAAATGTTTATTTGCGGCTTGTCTCTGTAAGAGGTAACATTGACATTGTTAAAGTTTTCAAACTGCCTAAAGATGATAAAACAAAACTGCATAAGGATGGGTTAAATGCATGACCAGTTTACTATAAACAATGGAATCAAAACAAACTGGATGATTAAGAACATTTCTAAAGAATACTCTTACTTCTGCTTATAAGTATTTGTGATCTAATGTTTAAATATGAAGATATATGTTTCACAAGCTTATGCTTAAATTTCATATCTGTCATAAAACATTGGAGTTTGGTTTTAATCGTACTCATTTGAATCCCTTTGTAAACATGAAAGAAATACTCTAAGCTGTTGAACTATGACTTAGTATTTCTTGTCTATAGAGTTTTTGTTTTCTAAGAGCTTTTAAGTCATCATACTCATTAAAATTATTACAAAATTTACCCTTACCCTAGGGTTTCTATAATTAGATGTTTTCTTAATAAATAGAAAAAAAATTATTACTCTTGAACTGCTTTTCTCAATAATTGGACATTAATTTACAATTGAGACTCTTATATAAAAGTAGATAGATTTGCACTTACTTGTCTCCCCAACTATGCATTGCATTCATAAAATGGTCCAAGGTTTCCTTTATAGTTGAATGATTTCTTCTTCAAATTTTAAAACTCTACTTAGAAGTATTTTTATCTATATCTTTTACCTCATTCCCTAGTGTATCCTCTAGCTATAAAATACACTTTCAAATACAGTTGTTTAAATTTGTAATTCTCTTGAGGTATTGTTGCCATTTTATGTATTATAGAAAGTCTTATATTTGCTTGGGCCATGGTTAAACAATTACTCACAAAACTCCAAGATTCAAAAGACTACTTCAAGGGATGATTAGGTTACCTTCCTCAATAATGTTTACTATTAAAATAGGGTCATTTATTTATACTCTATAAACATAGTTAGATAATAAATATCCTAACTTGTCTAGTATATAAAACAATAAGGAACAACCAATTCATTAATCCTATGGTTTTAAAACTAGATATCGACATGACCATGAATAACATGATTGACAATCAAAAATTCATATTATTGATATGGTTTTGACTCGATTCGCAATGATATATTTCAGATTGTAAACTGTATAATCGACTAAAGTTTCAAGACCCATGATGGTGAAACCATTGAGGACACGTGGGAGGAGATTATACCACTATGTTTTTGTTGACTTATAAACTGTATGAACCCTACATTTCACATTTGTGAGGGTTTCATCAACTGAGGAACGACCAAGCTGAGAGCTCGTGGCTTCCATAGCTCTGTGTTGACCTCTGGAATGAAAAGACCATCCTCCAAATCTCTAGGAGCTTGTGTAGGTGAAGTCATACCATGGTTTAGAAGCTTATTGACTGCTGAGGCGGAACTTGTGTGTGGAGACTGGTTTTGTCGTCGACTTGAGAAACCGTGGGTGTTGTTCAAAGAACACAATGAACAGAAGTTTTTAAGGTAGGTGTTTCTTCTATCTCTTGTTAGTTTACTCCCTTTGTGTGGTTTATTCGCTTCAATTTGTGGTTCAGGGTTTTGCTGCAACTCTACAAATTCACAATTTCCAGGCATCTTTCTCTGAGGTGCCATCGAGCTGGGCTCTAGTGGCTTCGCTTCCACGACTTATACAAAACAAGTTTTTACCAGGTAATAGCCCGTAAATGTTTAAAGGTTAATAATTATAGAAATTTTATTTCGTTTTTAAGAAAAATAATAATATAATTATGAAATTAAGGTCTCTCTCCTGGCTTGAATTCAAAGCTGGTTACAAGACTCTCCTCAATCTTCAACAACGCATTCCCTAGTAAGCCCCGGTGATATCTGAGGTTTTTTCTCTACACTTAAGTTATGGTGGAAGGAAATAAAAAAATGGAAGCTTTGCCACATTGGTTGTTGGCTCAGCCAAGGTTTACTATTATGTTATTGCTCCTTGTTTTTATAATATTTTAAAGCCCTAGAGGCTGTTGTATGAAAATGATAAGGTTGTTGTAGCCGCGACTTAAGGGTTTTTGGTTGAGCCTTCACGGCCTGGAAAGATGTAAAATATGTTTGATTTTAAATACTCGACTTTAAGCCGTGACTATACTATCCAACCACTGGGTGTTTTCTTGCAGTTTTAAGTTGGTTTTTGCAGAAAAATAGAATGACAGTATTTTTAACATTTCTTTAACAAATGAAGGGTTTTTACTACTGTAAATTGTAGTTGTAAAAATTTTGGTTTGTAACTTTTGTTTAGACTTGAAGAAGTCGTTTTGGTCAGTATTAAAGCCTCGACGGTTATTATAAAAGGCCACAGGCCACTATACTTGTTAAAATTTTGTCTTAGTTAGTTTTGTTTACAACATTATTTTTAATTTAGGTTTAAATTTGAGTGTAAATGGTTTTTAGTAATTTCAAACAGCATTAAAACATAAATCAGATATTTTGTTTCTCTTTAAAGATTATAATTAAATATTCTTAAATTTTGTAATGGTTGTTGCTTTCAGTTATAGTCTTAGCTCTGTAATTATTTTGTTTTCAGTAAAATTATTTATTGTTGTGGTTTAAACTAGAAAAGCTCTGCTAGGTTTTATGTTATAAATAAAAAAGTAATAATCTATTTTCTAGAGATAAATCCTATCCCTTACAAACCCTAGATGGTTCCTTTAGGTTTGCAGTATTAATACATGTTCTTACAGTAACCATAATTTGATTGGAAGCCTAAATAAATAGTTAAAATGACCTATCAAAATTAAGAACTGGGTTAAACCCTAAGTAAACCTTTTACTGTTCCTACATTTATCTATTTAGAATTTATTTATTGTATTTATATCAAGTGTTAATTACTAGAGTTAAATTTTATAAATATTATACTTACTGGTGTTTGCTATATAAATCTATTATTTCCTGTAATTAGATTTTGTAGTGACAGTACATGTATAGCTATATTTCTATAAATATATTACATAAAACTATAGAAGTAAATATTTACATTTGCATTCAGATTTAATAAAAAACTACTTATCTAAACTAAGCATACCTGCTATACTAGACTACTGCCTTGTAAAAGGCATGGAAAAATACAATTTGGTAATTTTTCTATCCATCTTTTACTTAGAAAAATCTCTACTATTTAATCAAAATATACTAATTACTAATTTCCTCAATAAAACAAATGCTCTTTCTTCTTCACTAACCCTAATAAAATAACAGTATGCTAATCTTGATAAACTATTCATCTTTTTTCTGAAACAGTAGATAAAATAATAATTAAACCTAAACAAATAGAACCTGTCAAATAGATGAGGTGACAACAGCTTAAGGAGGTTGATCCTCCCAACCAACTCCTGGAGAAAGCTTAGTCTGCAATTTCTCAGGACCCCCGAGCCTGTCTCTTGGTCCTCCTGGTAGAGTACTAAGTGAAAGATGTAATCTTGAGATCCTCTGCAACTTTATTAAATATACAATAGTAACTCATCCCTGCTTATAGCAGTAAGAACTTTAGCTTAGAATAGCTGCAGAAGTTCAATCTTCAACATTTATCCCCTCAAACTCACTTCAACTAGTACCCTCCATCGAATTTATCATGTGCACTTCATTCACTTAGAATGATCACAATTCTAGAAAAAAAAGAGCAACCTCAGTTGTCTTCAATGGGAATTTTTATATCCATGCCTAGGTATTCTGGGTCATTTTTTACTTAATGAGCCACCTGCTCCTATTCCACTTTCTTGGGGAATCATGACCACAAATATAGGAAAGTTGCCACCTACAACAGTTAGAAGTAGCTTGAGGATGTTGCCACTTGTCAATATACTCTCAACCCAGTCTCCTCCACCAACTGACCAGTAAACACTCATTTAACAGCTTCCCTAAGCTGTTGTCTCATCATTTCATTATTTATTAAAAAAATATTCTGGAATACATTAAATTATCCTTGACCCCACTTGGTCATTAATTACAAACTTTATCATAAAATATAACATAATGTTCCTCAATAACATTAATTTTTTTTGCAAATTGGGGCATGTGACATACACACCCCCTTAATTTATAACATCGTCATCGATGTTATTTATTCCTCCTCCTGAGAATTTCCCTAAACTAGAATTGGATATGCATGCCACATATGACTTTCCAATTCCCAGGTGGCTTCTTCTGGACTAAGGTGCTTCCATTGCACCTTCACCTAACCAATGGTGCTATTCCAAAGTGAGATTTCCCTCCTTTCAAGGATACAATCTGGTTCCACCAGAAAATCTCCTTCGGGTTCCACCTGCACATCATTCCAGTTAATAACATGAGTAGCATCATGTACATATTTTTTTAATACATAAATATGAAAAACATTGTGAACTCTTAAATTTGGTGGTATAGCTAACTGATATGCTACCTGTCCTATCCTGGACAATATTTTGAAAGGACAGCAATATCGGGGTGCTAACTTAGCAAAACTACCTAACCTCAGAGAACTCTTTTTATGTCTCACCTTAATAAAAACATGTTCACCTACCTGGAAATCCTTTGGAGTTCGTTTAATATCTGTTTGGATTTTCTCTCGATCTTGCGCAACTTTCAAATTACCTTGTACCTATTTTACAATTAACTCCATCTCCTTTAATAATTCAGGTCCTAATACTAGCTTGTCAACTAGATTACTCCAAGAGATGGGGGTATTGCATTTCCTTCCATATAGAATTTCGAAAGGACTATATCTAGTTGAAGCTTGATAATGATTATTGTAAGCAAATTCTACCAGGTGTAAGTAATGTTCCCATTTACCTGGCTGCTCCTTTACATACACTCTACGCAGATCCTCCAATACCTGATTTACTTTTTCAATTTGTCCATCTATTTGAGGATGGAAAGAGGTACTGAAGTTTAACGTAGTATTTAATCCTTTAAACAAATACTTCCAAAATTTTCTCGTAAACTTAGGGTCTCAGTCTGAAATTATTACCTTCGATATTCCATGTAACCAAAAAATTTGTTTTAAGAAAAAATCAGCAATATTTGCAGCTTTATAAGTAGTTTTCACAGGTATAAAATGGGCTTCTTTACTAAATTTATCAACAACTACCATTACTGATTCATTTAAGTTTTCATTTCTAGGTAGTCCCGTGACAAAATCAAGGCTAATTATCTCCCATTTACAGCTAAGAATAGGCAATGGCTGAAGTAGCCCAGTTGGATGCTGATGTTTAGTCTTTACTTGCTGACATTCGAAGCACTTAGCAATGTATTCCACCAATTCATTTTTCATATTTGGCTAGAAATAATCCTTTCTTAGCATGGTTATAGTTTTCTGATAACCTGGATGCCCTTAATAAGGAGTTTTATGAACTTCATTTAAAATTAACAGCTTAATCTTAGGTACATTAGGTACGTATAGTCTATCTTTATACAATAATAATCCCTTTTCGTTCAAGCTATACCCTGTACTTAGACTTTCTATTAAATTTTCTCTTACCTTTGCTTGTAATTTCCGATAATTTTCATCTTGTTCTATTCCATCTTCTAACTATTCTTCCAAGTCTATTTTATAAGTGTTGATTGCTACTGTAAAATCCAGTTTTGCATTTCTACTTAATGCATCAGTAACCTTATTCTCTTTTCGTTTAATATGTTGAATTTCAAAATCATATTCACTAAGAAAAGCTAGCCTTCTAGCTTTCCTAGCATTTAAGTTAGGTTGATCCAACAGATACTTCAATCCTTTATTATCTATCATTAATATAAACTTCCTTCTGATTAAATGGTGACGCCACATTTTTAAGGAAAGTATGACAACAGCTAACTCTAAGTCATAGGTCGCATAATTTTTCTCATGAATCTTCAAATTCGTAGACTCATAAGAAATGACGTGTCCTTCTTGAGTTAAAAATTCACCTAAACCATCATTGCATGCGTCAGTACATACTATAAAAACTTTATTAGGGTCAGCAATTCTTAGAATTGGTGCAGTGGTTATTAACGTTTTTTAATTTTTACGACTGTCTTCATACTTTTGACTCCAATCAAATTTCTTCCCTTTCCTCTGTAAAGAGGTTATAGGATTTGCAATTCTTGAAAACCCTTTGATGAATCTTCAATAATAGCCAATAATCCCCATGAATGATCAAATGTTAGTTATGTCTTTTGGGACTGGCCAATCCTCGATTTCCTTTATCTTTTTGGGGTTGACAAAAATTCCTTCTTTGATCACCACATGACCTAGATACTGAATCTTATCCTTAAAGAAGTCACATTTACTAAATTTTACATAGATTTGATGTTCTCGTAACTCTTGTAAGACAATTTTTAAGTTTTCTTTATGTTCCTCTTCAGAATTTGAGTAAATTAAGATGTCATCAATGATTATGACAACAAACATATCTAGATATTTATGCATTACATTATTCATCAGACACATAAAAACAGCTAGGGCATTAGTAAGCCCAAATGGCATAACGACAAACTCGTAATGACCATACCTGGTCCTAAAAGTTCTTTTAAAGATGTATTCATCTTTGATTCGGACCTAGTGGTAACCATATCGTAAATCAATCTTTGAGAATACCGTTGCTCCACATAGATGATCAAACAGATCATATATGTGGGGTAATGGATATATTTTCTTGATAGTCAGTTTATTTAGTTGACGATAATCTATACACAGTCGTAGAGTTCCATTCTTCTTCTTAACAAAAATAACAGGTGCTCCCCAGGGAGACACACTGGATCTAATGTAATTCTTGTCAATGAACTCTTTTAATTACGATTTAAGTTCATTTAATTCTAGTATATTCATCCGATAAGGCGCTTTTCAGCTGGGCACTGCACCAAGTACCATCTCAATAGTAAAATCTAATTCCCATTTTAAAGGCAGTCCCAGAATTTCTTCCAGAAATACATCTGAATATTCCCTTAGGATCGGAATATTTTCTAGTTTTAAATTATCTTTTTTATTAGTATTTTCTTCATTAATTACTATTACGGAAAAATATTTACAGCCCTTTTGAACATCTCTCTTAAGCTATAATGAAAAAATATGCCTTATGGTTGTTTTCCTGTGATACCTTCCGAACAGCAGTCCTTTATTCACATTTTGATAGTATGTACTGTGATACCTTGGGAATCATTGACATCAATGGTGATTTCCCTCACACCTTTCAACAATTTACATCAATGACTAGTAATCAATTAGTTTCTACCATGTTCGATGTCAAGACATTGTAATCACATGGTTAGATTCATATTGTTGTGGATTCGACTTGAAGACCCTGGGTTATCTAATATTTTTCCTAGGTTGCGACGAAGTTTGTTTTGAAAGATATTACATATATCCACTTTGTATTGGTCATGGCTATGTTATCATCTCATCATGGATCTATGCTTGTGTCTACTAGTCATGATTGTGTTCAGTTGGTCTCTACTATCATGGATCTGCATTGTATTGGTCAGCAGCCATGTTATGAGTTATATGATATTTGAGTCAGTTGTACAGCAGTATCTTCTAGCCAACATCCTTGCCTTCGATTTCTTCATTTTACAAAGCATTCAGCTATCACATTCCCATAACTTCATGCTTTGGGGGCATTCTGTTACACTGAAATCTCATCCTGTTGAGCCATGTGTCAACCCTTTTCCTAATCCCCAAAGTTCTATTTGCTAAAGTTGATTGATATTGAGGTTGTTCCTGCCTTTTTTCCCTCTTTAGGAAGGTCAGCACTCTTTCCCTTCATTCTAGGTGCGTTGATGGTGCTCTTTCCCTTAATGCTAGGTACGTCGGTGCCAATTCTCTGTCTCTTACTGCTAGGTGCACAGACGATGCTCTTTCTCTCAATGAAATGTGTGCCGATGGTGTTTAGAGGGAAAAAAATGGATCTTTGAGGCCCTTCTCGAAGATGGATGAGGTGGAGGTCTATCCCTATCATTTAGGTGAGGTGGAATTCGGTTCCTAACCTATGCAGAAGATCCCTTAGACCCCTCCTCCTAATCCTCAACCTACTCTATCCCTTTTGCCTTATAAATTAAACCCTCTCTCCATTTGGGAGGGAGGAGGGACTATGGTACTCTTATGCTGGTAGAATTTCTAGGTGATCCTTATCATCCTTTGGGAGGCTATTATATTGCTTTGGAGGCTTGGCTTGGATTGTTTTATGGAAGATTGCAGCGTTAAGTCTAGGTTGTGATATTCCTTCTTCTATGTAATTCTATGTATCTCCTTGATTACATTAATAAAAATATATTTCCATAAACATTGTTGTTGTTGATGATGTTTATAGCTTTCTTCCTTAACTGTTATCTTAGATCAATTCATGTTTGGATACACGTGTACTGTTTGCTTGTTTCCACTTGCTTTACAGGGTTTTGTTGCTGAAGATCTAAAGATTCTGGAGCTTGGATCAACAAAGAGAGAAGAGGATTTGCATATTTCAGGTAAGTGATCTATCCATTAACTTGCATTTCTATTTGATCTAGGAAAGTAGATTTTATTGTGTACTTGATTTTTTCTAGATCCACTTGGACTAGGGAGATCTGGCTTGAGTCTGCTTGAGTAGATTTAATTGATAACACCTATGAGGATCCAGACCTTTAATCCACTCTTCTCACATGTTTGTTTGTTGCCTTAGTTTGAGTAGTGCTTGCTTTGTATGATTTAGTTAGAGGTTATTTAAAAACCGTTTGACCTATCAAGCTGGTTGAATACCCCTAGATACAATCTTGTTGGATACATGGATTATCGCCAGAATATAATTTGAACCCTACGAACCAATCTCTTATGGACCAAGAGATGGAAACTAATTCAGGTGTAGGAAGTGGATCTCCCCACCAATGTTCCTATCACTGACTATTCATTTCCACAAATAGAAGAACAACCTTCTTCCCAAAATCCATCTTTTGCAATGCATATCCCAACAGGTTCAATGTTCAAACAGCTGAATCCAAACGATCCCATTGCTACTATGTTTGATCCAACTTCTCTGTTCTGGGAAACCACTCTAGGCCAAGATATCTCTATATTTTGATTCTACTAGTGCCACTAGTGTCTCTTCAATGGAGCTAACTCCTACTTCCAAAAGGGATTTTCCTTATCTTTTCTCAAGTCACCTCCTCGGTAGATCCTTAAACATGCCTTCTAGTTAGGTTGTGGCTAATGATCCTCGTACTCCCATAGTTACTAGACTTAGTTCACACTTTATTACACACACCACTCCAATGACAATTTCACAATATGCCCCGAATCCATCAGTAAATCCTTCATTAAGAATTTCTTCCATGACTTCCATTAGTTTTCCTAATGTAGTTGGAAATCAGTATTTTCCCTCCACATCCAATAGAACTAGAGGCTCTTATGTGCATTTTTTACATAATATTTCGAGAACTGAACCTCCAGTCGTATGATCTAGCGCAACTAGTGTTTATGTTCTTGTTTTGCAGTTTCTTGTATATTCTTGGGCTCAACCTCAACAACCTTATGTTGGTGTTCAGTACTATAGTGGGGCTCACTATAATAACACCCTATATTTACCTTACCCAGGTGGTGTTTCAAATCAATGGATGCAACCTACTTATCAACCTCCAACTGGACCTAAGCCCGTTCAACCTTTAATAGGGAAGAACACTCCCAAATACCAACAATATAAGGGTTACCATGGACAAGCCCAGTCGTCCTATGGTTCCCATTTCGTATCAATATTACAACTACCTACAACCAAATAGGAAACTCCCTTTTATTGAAACAATAGATTTTCCCGATCTGTCGAATTTGATCAATGACCCTTTATGGCCCTCCATTCAAATTAAGTTGTCTTCATACATTTCGAAGTTTGATAGAAATCAAGGTGAAGATCCAAAAAATCACATAATGACCTTCCATATATGGTGTTCATATAATTCCTTAATGGATGATTCCATTCATCTACAACTCTTCTAGATAACGTTGACTAGTACGGCTGCAAAATGGTATATCGAACTCCCACAACACTCGTTTGTGGATTTTAACTCTTTTGTGACAACATTTCTTACGCACCTTCTGCTACTTATCCGATATGAGACTGGTACCAATCTTTTGATTTCTCTCTGATAGGCCACCTCCACCGACATATCTAATCAGATTCATGACTGGAGAAGGTGATGGAGGTTGATCAAAGCTCCCAAATCCAGATCAGTTATTAGCCTACTGGTTCACTAAGTCATTGTTTCCCCCCATCTCCATATATGTGGCTATGGGAGGTGGTTTTACTGAGGAAAAAACTATCAGCTATGCACAGTACTTGGACTTGGTTCATTCCCAACCTGTAACAATGTATGACTTGATCCCTCACCCTCCTCGTCCCAGTAATGATCCTTCCAAACAACCTTCTAAACCTCTTGTAGATGGTGTTTTAGGTTCAATCCAACCCCAACCAGCAGCGAAACCCACCAAGCAATATAGTCCTTATCCTACCACCACCTCAACTCCTATTGTTTCCACCGAGTTGAATGCATTCCAATCCACACAATCACCCAAGAACAAAAAGAATGGTAAAGGAAAATCCAAAAAGCCTGAAAACCAACAGGAGAACCCAAATACTATGACTTCATAGAATGATTCAAAACCTAGGAGGAAATATAATTATCCTTATCTCTTGTGTGGATATGATCACTTCACTAAGGAATACCCTATATGTGAAGTGGTTAATAGATTTTAAAAAAATTACCCCACACCAGCAATGTTAACTGACCCTTTCCCATCACAACAAAAAATGATAGACCATGCATATTTACATGGTACCTCTTCTTCCATGGAATAAATCAAGATGATGTCCCATGAAACAATTGGGTTAACTACATGAACACAGACGTATGAAAAACCTTCAGAGAAAAAGGACGAAGGTGCTTCTTCTAATAAGACCCCTTCTGCTAATCTTTTTTCTTCTTTGTCTCCTTTTAATGGCCCTATCACTATAGAAAAACCAATCCCTGACGCAATTTTAAGTCCTCCCAAGAGTACAATATGGAAATCAATGTTTAATCCTAGCACTCAAGTTGCCTAATTTTATAATATTGTTGAATATCTGGCTCAGGCACCCTACACTATGTCCACTTTGGAAGTACTCCAAACTTGTCCTACTCGACATAAAAACTTGTTTTCGGCTCTTAGGGCTTTAGATCCATAGAATTCAAGTATTATCATCTTTAATTTGGAGAATTTTAAACTAAGGTTATCTCACCAACTCACCTTTTAGATCGTGACCAAAGTGATTTCTAGGAAGGTTCACCATACTGTACTAGACAAAGGATCCTCCACCGTGGTGATATCTATGTCTTGCTGGAGAGCCATTGGTTCTCTTGAAGTTAATCATTCTCGTACCATGTTAAATTCTTTTAACGGACGAGGTTTTCAACCCTATGGCTTGTTACAGGATTTATTGGTTGAACTAGGGGGAAAATCATCTCTATTCAAGTAGAGGTGGTCGAGGCACCTTTATATTACAACCATATATTGGGAAGGAATTGGTTCTATGCCATGACAACAATTGCCTCATCAGTATTTTGTTCCCTCCAACTTCCCCACCTACAAGGAAAGATTGTGACTCTCGATCAGCTTTATTTTTGCTCCTTGAATGTTAGTTCCACCACAGTGAACAATGTTCCTTTATTGAGGAAGTCACCCCCTCCATATCAGAATGTAGGATTCAAGCTTCTGAAAGACTTTTCCTTTATGGGAGTCTTCTCATCTAATTCTTCCCCACTACATCTCAAATTTCCTCAATGAACATGATATCCTCCACCGTCGATGACATGTCAAAAGGAAAAGCAATTGCTAATGACCCTTCTCTGAGTCCTCTCGAAGCCCTGTATGATGCCATTAAATCCACTTCTTATGCATATATCAATGACCACCATTTGGTAGCATTGGATCCATATTGGTTTTCTTATTGGTTAGATTCTCCTCCCCCTAACCTTGATTATCTCTTACAGAATTTTCCTTCGGACAAGTCTATTATGGATATTAAGAGTTGGGACGAATCTCCATGGGAATATCATCGTCAAATATCCTCTTTCCTTCCCAATTCCAATTTGGTAGAACCTAATTTTTTGTCATTCATTAGTACTAATGTCGTCGAAAATCCTTAGTCACCTATGTTCATGCAAGGTGTTTATTTTGAAGGAAACCTATGTAATATTGCTCAGATTATCCCAATAGACATATCAATGAAACCTGGAATTGTTGAACATGTTCACATAGGCCAGAACTATTCAACAACTGAAATTGAAACTTATCTGACCATTTCCAAAGAGTTTTGAGATGTGTTTTCCTGGAGCTACAAGTAAATGTCTGGGATTGATCCATTGATTGTTGTCCATGAGATCAAGACTTATCCAACCAAAAAACATGTTACGCAGAAGCTATGTCAGGTCCACCCTCAGAAGGATGCAACCATGAAAGATGAAGTAGAAAAACTTTTGAAGGTTGGTTTTATCTACCTCGTACTGTTCACTGAATAAGTGTCTATTATTGTTCCTATCACAAAAAAATAGGGCACTATTAAATTTTGCATCAATTTTAGGGATGAATAAGGGTTGTCCCAAAGACAATTACCCTACCCCCTACATCGATAAGATTATCGACAATTGTGCCAAAAGCATTATTTTTTCCTTTATGGATGGATTTTATGGCTATAATCAGATTGAGATATTGTCCGCTGATCAACATAAGATGGCCCATTTATTTTCCCATGGGGAACTTTTGCATATTGAAAAATTCCTTTCGACTTAAATAATGTTGGAGCCACATTTAAATGAACCATGTCCTATGCTTTTCATGATATCAAGCATATGGTGGAACCCTATTTGAATGACTTACTCACTCATTCACAACAGTGAGAAGATCATTTCGGACATCTTAGATTCATTTTACTTCAATGATGCCACTATAACATTCGTATTAATCCACATAAATGTGTTTTTGTGTGGATATTGGATTTTTACTTGGATTTGTTGTTTCCAAGGATGGTATTCATATTGACCCTTTGACAATTTCCGCCATTGTGGCCTTACCTCCACCCACGAATATCACGGAACTTCAAAGTTTGCAAGGGAAGGAAAACTTAATGCATCGTTTTGTGTTCAATTTTGCAGAAAAAACACATGGATATATGCTATTATTGAAAAAGAACACTTCGTTCATCTGGGATGCTCTAACTCAACAAGCTTTCAAAAATATGAAACATGCAATTACACATTCACATGTATTTCATCCCCCAAATTATTCGAAAGACTACCTACCATATCTTGCAGCTTCCACTACTACCATTGGTACGGTCTTAGTGCAAGAAGATACAAATGGCCAGGAACATGCAATAAATTATCTGAGTAAGAGTCTATTAGATTCTGAAACACGATACTCACATGTTGAGAAGTTGGATTTGGCTACGGTCATAACCATTCATTGTTTCCATCACTAAATTTTTATTCTCACGACTACTATTCTTGCAGACTTAAACCCCATGTATTACATTCTGACTCATCAGGTACTAGGGGGAAATACTCTCATTGGATAGTTATCCTACAAGAGTTCGACCTTGAGTTCGTGAAATATACTTCCAAAAAATCATTGGTCTTTGTGGATCTAATGTGTGACCTTCCATGTGCTACTATGGAAATTGAGCTCATTGACTCACTTCCATATGATTTTTTGTTCCTTATTAGCACGATTGATCCCTGGTATGGATATCTCATTTTGTATCTCCAAACTCAATGCTTTCATCCTAATTTGTCTCAAGATGATCATCATCGTATCCAACACCACATGAAATACTATCTCATTATCAATGACACCTTTTATCGACGTGGTATTGTCTTTATTTTACGGTGATGCTTGACCCACGAAGAGGTTGAACAAGTTTTGAATGATTGCCACTCTGGAACATGTGGTGGTCATATTTCTGGGATGGACACAACCTAGAAAATCCTTCACATTGGCTATTTATGGCCTTCGATATTCAAATATTGTCATGAGGCGGTTGAGAAATGCTCACCCTGTCAAATATTTTATTCTAAAAACCGCACCCACCCAGCTCCTTTACACCTCATCATTGTCGTTGGACCTTTGGCAAAATGGGGGATGTATTTTATCCATTGTAATCCTACCTCAGTACAGAGGCATGATTATGTCATTGTAGCCATGGATTACTTCATGAAATGGGCTGAGCTTATTCCTATATATATATTGAGGATGGTAATATTGTCGACCTCTTCCTGTTCAATCACGTTATTGCTAGGTTTTGGGTTTTGTTAGCACCCTGTAATTTTCCTATGGTTGTAGTAGGAAGTCACAGGGGTAACCATTTCATCCAACCTTTAGACTTTATCCTAGCCAATACAGTCAGAGAGGGATCTCTCTTGTCATGGAAACATTCACATATACATTTGGATCTAAACAAGTATGTAGAAGGCTAGATTTCTGCTGGTAACAAAGTGATTCGTAAAATGAAAGATTGAAAGACAGAAAAATAATTAAACCATTGGGAGATGGAGTTATAGTCTGAAACATTTAAGGACATTACAACATATAATGAAATGGATTTCTCTTATGTATTATGAGGCAAAGTAAGTGCAGCATTTAGTCAAAAAGATTTAAAGTGATGGCAGACAAAAATAAGGAAAGAGCCCAGTCAAAAACAGAGGCATCTGTCAAGGACAAATCTCTGAGAACACCTTTAGTAGAAAATAACAAAGGGAAATAGCTTAAACATAGCACCTATCGATGGATGAATTCTGCAAAGCTATTACAATAACATTACAAATACGATTTCTGATGTAGGAGCGCTTAACTAAGAGCGAATTCTTGCATACTAATCTAGAAATGTATTCACAGAAAACAACATATATGAAAATGGCATAATAGAGAATACATACTAAACACATACACTGTGATGAATCTCATAACCGCCAAGAATATTTTTCATTAATACTCCCAAAAAATTTTGCAGAGCTACAATACAGATGTTGAGGCCTCAAAAATGAAAGTCAATACAACCCTTATCCTCCTCCAAGGAGGTTCTATTATAACGTGAAATACCCACATGATATGTCTTGAAATAGGGAATCAAAATTGGTTACAGAAATGTGGGATAATCCCAATCCATCATGCTGAATCCTAAAAAAATCGCACAAGAATATTTGATATGATTTACATATAAAATAGGAAATAAGGAATAACAAACATGCTGGATTAAAATAGAAATGTGGCATCTGGCCTCCAGCTCACTTGACTGAAAGCGACGGTTCAGAGAACCCCCAACGGTCTGGTGCTAACTCGGCTTAGAATTTTTTCTCAATAGCAGAGATGAAGAAGCCTTCCATCCTTGAAAATATTGGTTCTTATATAGTTTCCCCCTAATTTTCATCATTTCACCTCTTTCAAGGGACAGATCACTGAACAATAGGCTTCAAATCCCCACCTGCATACCTCAAACACTGATGGATTTGTGAAATATGAGAGAGGTTTTTGTAATTGACCATGTTCCTAAAAAAACCCATGTGTTCGTTTGGTCATATTCCCTTCCACCCCTTCGAAATATGCTTTTGAACTTGATGACTTAGACAATATTGTGAAATTCAGAAGAAAAAAATGCCCTTTGAAGATCCCTTTGATTCTCCCAATATGTAATACCGGTATAAAATCTGAGAGAGGTTGTTGTAGATGAGTGTGTTCTGAACAAAAAAATATCTCATTTTATTAGAATTTTTCTTTGTTTGGTGGCGCAAAATTTAATGACTAAAACGGTCATTTTCCCATAAAATCGTGTTTTGTTGCAACACATGGAATTTCACTAAGCTTCTAAAACTTAAAACCCATGCACTTTTCCACCATGAGATCAATGTGGATCATTTATTGGGATTCAGTGAGATCTGAGCCATTGATTTCGTGAGCCGTCTTAACACCATTTCCCAATGTCGGATTTGTTACTCATCCATGCAAGTTGCTTGTGCAAAATTCAATGTTGGCAATTGGACACTTTGGTATAGATTTTGAGTCGTTGATCTTCCATTCTGTTTACAAGAACTTTACGTAATATCCCACATGCAAAGGATGGAAAATGTTAAAAGGGTTTTTATACGCCAAGAGTTATACATAATATCAAGGAACAAAGCACGTATATTATTCATTGGGAGTTTGGTGCTTGGACTTTGATGGATTGGTGACTTGTATTGTTGTTGATGTGGCAGGTACGTGACCCCCCAATGTGACCATATTTTTATACATACCTCATTATCCAAGTTAATGAAAATAATAAACTTCGGTGAAAAAAAATAAAAAAAAATCGAATATAAGGACGAATTCAGATATAAAACCAATGTTCATATTTCATTTTAAAATTGAGTAAAATCCTTTTAATTCATCAGGATTCCTCTCTTTTTGCCCAAATAACCAATGAATTCATTTTCTCTTACAAACCTGCCAAAACGAGAAAACCAACTCCTCCAAGAATAAAATTTAGCACAGGTGCTAACAGCGGTTCCAACTCGGGGATGTTATCCTCCTTGTGAGGTAGAAAATAACTATGTAGACCATGTGCCAAATCTGTTAGGAGGCTCCCAAGATTTTCTAAAATCCCCAACCTGTTCAATTTGCACCACAACCAACTATACTCTACAAATATGAACTTGAAACTAAATTGAAACTAACTTCTACTAAAATCAAACTGAAACTGTTGGAAATGAAATGCTCGCCATGTCGATCTTATTTACACACTCCTACCCTACTTACTAAACAACAATGATCAATCAAGTAATTCCTAAATTCCAATGAAGCCAATCAAGCAAATGATCCAATGATTAAGATCCTTCATCATGCTTAACCAAAAATGAAGGGCTTGTTGGCAATAGGTTATGAGGAAATATTTGATCTTTATTATAAAGACATAACCAACCAGTATTACTATAAAGTTTCTCCACATATTCAACCACTGGATCATGACCTCCCACAAAATTTTATGTTATAGGCTTGTCATGATGAGTCTGCTCCATATAATCAGCCACTGGATCATAAAATCCATGGTGTTCTCCAAAAATTTATGTCATTTGTTTGTGCCAATAAGGCTTCTCAAGTTGTAATTCCACCTTCCCACTATCAAACTGATATTCAAAGGAACCTTGGAAAATGCGTTCATGACAATCTTCACATGAGACCTCACCTTCTTCGTCCAAAATATCAGAATTGGAAACCTAATTCCTTTCATGCATTTCACAGGGAATATCTTCAATAACATCAAGTGAAATAAACTCTTTTTGACATAAAATTTCTGAATTGGAGGAACAAAACGAGACATCCCATTTAGGATCCTTATTTGCTTCAAGAAAATTAGGAGAGATGCATTCTTCTTGGCATGAAGATTCTGAATTTGAGAAGCATGAGGGGATATCCCATTCAGGACCCTCATCTTCTTCTAGGTGATCCAATATATTTGTGCAGATTGTTGGTTGTTCAGGTGCACTATCCAAGTGGTCATCCTCATATTCATCATATGTAGGCATGTTGAAATCCTCTTTAAAAACATCATTAAACTTTTTAGAATCAACAACTTGACTCTCTTGATGTGTGATAGCATAAATATCATCCTTTTCTTTGATAGGATCAAGCAAACAGATCTCTTCTTGATAAAAAAATTCTGAATTTGAAAAACAAAAAGAAACATCCATTTGAGAACCCACATCTTCTTATTTGCCATGTTCATTGCATACTGCTGGTTTTTCTATAGGCTGGGATTGATGTTCATCCTTCCCATCTTCCATAAGCAAGAATGGATTTGTGTGTTCATGTAAATATTCAAGGGGAATTTGGGTTTGAAAAACACACAAAGGTCCTTATTCCACCTTTAACTCAAAATCTTATTCCTCTTTACTTGCATTTTTAGGAAATAAATACGTGCAATCAGTGATCAAATTTGAAGGGTGGGTCTTAATTTCAATTGGAAGCGTATTTATTTTATGTGCCCTTCAGAGATGAAGAGAAAAATAAATCATTGTATTTCAATTGACAAGTATAAATTAACTGAACCCTTTCACCAAAAAAATGCAAAAGACAAATATTGTTCGTTCAAATTTTTACAATTTTAAACAATTGAGCACTCCTTAATATCTACATGAAAAAATGATATATTTTCTATCAAACTTATTTTGAACACATTAAGTTGTCATATGTGTATCATTAATTTTACAGTTCAGTAACATAACAACTATTCTATCATATTTTTTCCAATTGGAGCACACTTCATTATACAAAAAAACTACATAGACTATGCCATAACCATATTGGGGCATTCACATGCAACCGAATCTTGAGAGATGTAAGAATGATAAGGATTGGGAACCTAAGAAAAAATAATACACAACTAAAAAAAAATTTTAAAAATTCCTATATACCAAGCAAGTTAGCAAAGCTGGCATAACCAGGGTCGAGGCATCGAATTTTTTTGTTCAATACTTGTCATGAAAGCATACATGTATGGAATGAAGGGGAAATGGAATCAAGCCTAAGTCAATTGAAACTCACTACATGTCTCAGTCTCAACAGTCCACCTTTTAGATTGAACCAAAATACGAAAAGAAGTTTATTAATGGCTAGATTTGAGAAGTTCTAGGTGCGAGTAATTAAGGGCTCGAGGCTCTAAAATTTGCTGTGTTTCATACCAGTCCACGATTCACTAATTCAATAGTCATGGGTAGGAATTTAAGTTATTTAATGAAAACAATTAATATGTATAACCTCTATGTCGATACCATTTTCCATGCTGATGCAGGCCACTACCCTCTTTATTGTCTTACCAAAAGACATGATAATGAGGAATAAGACCTAAAATTATGGACTTCACCTTGAAGACCTAAAATCTCAATTGATAGTGTTAATTAAAGACTTATATGGTAAATTTAATATAATACTTACTTATAGTTGTCTCTTATTCTTTGCGTTGATTCGTATTATAAGGTGAGGATCTACATGCATAATAATCCTTAGTTATGACTATGAGATGAGGATTTCAAGAGAAGAGGATGTAAAGACAAGTAATTTTTACATGTATTTTGGTGGCGCTGAGGAAAAATGTTGTGAGAAACCACAAATGTTTGGAATGATGGAAGGAGATTGCATCATGATCATGCCACCCATCAAATTGAAGGCTATTCTTGAGCCACCAATTGTTTTTTTCATTTCACTAATAACCATTATTTCTCCATATCCTGTGCCCAATGACACCTCTCTATAGCGATGCATAAATTGACCTCTCCGCAATTTGTGATCTTAGCTACATGCCATTATTTGTATTTGATTATAGTTGTCATGAGTCCATGATATTCATGAAAGAAATGAATTATTGTAGAAGAGGACTTATCAAACCGGCCTTTTTAATTTCATTTTGACGAAAAAAGAGTGGACATTGGTATCGAGGTTCACATAGATAGTAGGCACAAATTTTTGATCTTGTTTTGGGCCTAGTAGTAGACTAGTAGTAGTAATTTTTTGTTATAGTCATAGTTGTTGACACATTGTCACACTTTAGATCACAACCCCAAGTGACTTCGTAGTCAGAGTCACATCTCGATGGCTAGTGCCTCATAGTCATCAATGATTTCTAGCCATCTTACACAACTAAACAGTGAGTGCATGACATGAGTGAGTGAGTGATTATAATTTATCATATTTCCAATATTTTTAATGATGATTTGAACTTTATAGCATAGAAATTTCAACATATTGACAAATTTATATGGATGGGTAATTTCAAATGTTTCCTTTCTTTTGAAATGTTGATATAAATTATGCCCCTCTTGATTGGAAGAGTAAAATTCATATTTTAAATTTTTTTTTGAAGGGCAATTTTAACTTTACATTTCTAGGAAGGTCTATTAACCCTTTGGAAGGGCTGTGAAGGGTTCAATTTTGAACGCTGCATGGAATGACTACAAGACTGATATTTTCCATAATTTCCATTTTCTGTGTAATAGTCGTAGTTGTTGACACAAGAATTTTCTGAATGGGAAGGGGCAACCTCTTCTTTTAACAGAATTTCAAACTTTGGATGATATGAGGAAGGATTTGATTAGAAGTCCCGACTTCTTTCTTCGTCACACAAGGATTGACAAGACTGCTGCAAATTATCATTTACCTCAGCAAAAGAAATTTAACTGGTTGAGTCAAATTTTGGCTTATGTCCTTTTCAATCAAGGAAGATACTATCAACTACTGGGAATTTTCTTGAATGTCATGGCAGTCAGTTTGTATTTCTTGTAACATTTCTAATAGATATTCATCCATAAACTAGGTTCTCATGTAACATTTATAACATCTCTTCATCCATAAACTCATCATTACCATACATGTTTTCCAAATTTTTAATGAAACCTTTAACGTCCATGCAACAATATTGAACTAGCAGCAAGGAAGGGTATTGACCTTTAAAATGTTCATGAAATTCTCTAAGGGAATATAAAATCCCTAATGGTTACCCCTCATACCATGACTGTGCATTTCCTTCCAAACTAACCATGAATATTTTCATTAAAGAATCCTCATGCAATTCCACCCCCAGCTTATATACATGCATATGAAATCTAACCAAATGAAGGGAAGCATCATCACTCTTTTCATTTTTTAATTTAGGAAGACATGTTTTCCAATCTACATTAGTTATTTGATTCAGAAAACTGGGGATGTGAGCATGATTCATAGGGGCATACCTTGTAGACATCATAAGTGATCTTGACAATGAAGAAATTTAATCAGCTCTTCAATCTTTGTAACCCTTTGACAGTGGAGCTGCCATGGAACATCATGAAGACTGGATTCTTCATGGATGGACTCACCATAGAACCTTCAAAAATATTTGCATCTTATGGGTGGTCAATATTCCCAATGGAGTCTCCTTCAAAGGCCTTGAGTGGATTTTCCAGAGCATATACAACTAGAATGTGTCTAGGACCGGTTGCTCAACAAGGTCATAGAACTAAGCAATGTCATTTTCCTTAGGGATGATTTTCTCTTTCGTTCCCCAGCAATGGTGCCAAGATGTTAGCACCCTGTAATTTTCCTATGGTTGCGGTAGGAAGTCACAGGGGTAACCATTTCAACCAACCTTTAGACTATATCCTAGCCAATACATTCAGAGAGGGCCCTCTCTTTTCACGAAAACATTCGCATATACATTTGGCTATAAACAAGCATACAAAAGGATATATTTCTACTGGTAACAGAGTGATTCGTAAAATGAAAGATTGAAAGGTAGACCAATAATAAAACCATTGGGTGATGGAGTCACAGTCTAAAACGTTTAAGGACATTACAACATATAATGAAATGGATTTTTCTTTTGTATTATGAGGCAAAGTAAGCGCATCATTCAGTCAAATAGATTTAAAGTGATGGTAGATAGAACTAAGGAAAGAGCCTAGTGAAAAACAGAGGCATCTATCAAGGACGAATCTTTAAGAACACCTTTAGTAGAAAATAACAAAGGGAATGGCCTAAAGTGATGGCAGATAGAACTAAGGAAAGAGCCTAGTGAAAAACAGAGGCATCTATCAAGGACGAATCTTTGATAACACATTTAGTAGAAAATAACTAGAATGTGTCTAGGACCGGTTGCTCAATAAGGTCATAGAACTAAGCAATGTCATTTTTCTTAGGGATGATTTTCTCTTTCATTCCCCAGCAATGGTGCCAAGATGTTAGCACCCTATAATTTTCCTATGGTTGCAGTAGGAAGTCACAAGGGTAACCATTTCAACCAACCTTTAGACTATATCCTAGCCAATACATTCAGAGAGGGCCCTCTCTTTTCACGAAAACATTCGCATATACATTTGGCTATAAACAAGCATACAAAAGGATATATTTCTACTGGTAACAGAGTGATTCGTAAAATGAAATATTGAAAGGTAGACCAATAATAAAACAATTGGGTGATGGAGTCATAGTCTAAAACGTTTAAGGACATTACAACATATAATGAAATGGATTTTTCTTTTGTATTATGAGGCAAAGTAAGCGCATCATTCAGTCAAATAGATTTAAAGTGATGGCAGATAGAACTAAGGAAAGACCCTAGTGAAAAACAGAGGCATCTATCAAGGACGAATCTTTGAGAACACCTTTAGTAGAAAATAACAAAGGGAAACAACTGAAACATAGCACCTATCGATGGATGAATTCATTCAAATCTATTACAATCACATTACAAATATGATTTCTGATGTAGGAGCACTTAAATAAGAGTGAATTCTTGCATACTATTCTAGAAATGTATTGGCATAAAACAACATATATGAAAATGGCATAACAGAGAACATAGACTAAACACATACACTGTGATGAATCTCATAACCGCCAAGAAGTGTTTTCATTAATGCTCCCAAAAATGTTTGCAGAGCTACAATACCGGCACTGAGGCCTCAAAAAATGAATGTCAATACAACCCCTATCCTCCTCCTCTAAGGTTCTATTTATAAAATGAATTACCCCTGGGATATGTCTTGAAATGGAGCATAAAAATTGGTTATAGAAATGTGGGATAATCCCAAGCCATCATGTTGAATCCTAACAAACTATGACAAGTAATATTTGCTATGATTTACATATAAAACAAGAAATAAGGAATAACAAGCATGCTGGATCAAAAAAGAAATGTGGCATCTGGGCTCCTTCTCGCTTGACTGAAAGTGAGGGTTCAAAGCACCCCCAACGGTCTGGTGCTGAATCAACCTAGAATTTTTCTTCAATAGTAGAGATGAAGGATCCTTCCATCCTTGAAAACATTTGTTCTTATTTAGTTTCCCCCTAATCTACATCATTTCACCTCTTTCAAGGGATGGGTCGTTGAATAATAGGCTTCAAATCCCCACCTACATACCTCAAATGGTGATGGTTGTGTGAAATATGAGAGTTTTTTGTAATTGACCATGTTCCCAACAAAAAACATGTGCCCATTTGGTCAGATTCCCCTCCAACGCTTCAAAATATGCTTTTGAACTTGATGACTCAGACAAGATTGAAAAATTCTCAAAAAATGTCCTCTGAATATCCCTTCGATTCTCCCAATCCATAATACCTGTGTAAAATATGAGATATTTTATTGTAGATGAGCATTTTGTGAAGAAAACCCTCTCTCCATTTCTTAGAATTCATCTTGGTTTGGTGGAAACACATCATGAAAGTTAATGACTAAAATAGTCATTTTCACAAAAAAACGTGTTTTGTTGTAACACATAGAATTTCGCAGAGCTTCTAAGAATTAAAACCCCTGCACTTTTCCACTATGAGAACAATGTGGACCGTTGATCAGGATTTAGTGAGATATGAGACGTTGATTTCATGAGCGGTCTTAGCACCATTTCGCAATGCCGAATTTGTGACTTGTCCGTGCAAGTTGCTTGTGCAAAATTCAATGCTGGCGATTGGATGCTTTGGTTTGGATTTTGAGTGGTTGATCTTCCATTTTTTTTGCAATACCTTTAAGTAATATCCCACATGCAAAGGATGGAAAACGTTAAAATTGTTTTTTTATGCCAAGAGTTATACATAATAGCAAGGAACAAAGCACGTATATTATTCGTTGGGAGTTTGGCGCTTGGACTTTGATGGATTGTTGACTTGTATTGTTGCTGATATGGTAGGTGCATGGCCCCCCATGTGACCATATTTTTATACATACCTCATTATCCAAATTGTTACAGCTGATTTTACCACACATGGTGGATCACACCTTTATGGCCTTCCCTGTCCCTTTGCAGACTCTTTAGACCCCATGGACCATTTTTGTACCTTTGATGTTTCCAAGATCATCCCTAAAAACATGTCTTATTTGATATACGTGACTTTTAAACCCATTCTCACATATATACGCGGATTTTACCCTTAAACCCACTTACATCGGGATGTGTGAAAAACGCCAAATAGTTTTGGAGTTTTCCTTGATGTGGATTTGAATCACTGGTCTCTTGGCCTTCCATATGCCTGGAGATCACTTAGATTTGACCTTCCATTACCCCATTGAATCATTATATAAGGAACCCTTTGGATACATTGAAGAGCAAGAGAACTATAGTCCATTGTTGCTAGAGCTTATACTTGAGTCTGGATCCCTTTGTCCCTTGGAGCACTTTGTGTTCTTACCAAGCTTGCCTTTGCTTGTGAGCTTGCTATCGAGAGATGGAGGATTGAAGTGGTGGAGGCCTAGGTGGAGGACTCAATTTCTCTGAGTCACAGACGTGCCGACAGAGGTTGTCACTATTGTAATCTATGTTTTATATTAATAGAAATATCTTTTCCTGTCCAATAATGTGTATTTAAATGAGTATTGAATCCATGGATGCTTTCACATGCTTATATGTTATTGATTATATATGCTAGAGTAGGTCTAACACAATTATATATAGCATGCTTGTCTTGTTTGCTGAATGTTGAGAGACAAAATTACTTATACAAGCAAGAGTGGAAAAGCTCAACGGGGATCTACATCAACGGTCTGTAATAAGGTATGTATCGAGATCCTTTAGTGTTAGATATTTGGTTTCTCTTGCATATAGGAAAGGATTGATTTTTGCGGTTACTCTGTCTATTGTGGTACCCCAAGCCATAGGAATTTTTCTCCGTAACATAATTGGTGATCATACTGGGGAGTTCCTAGTCATTTCCTTTGGGGGTATTTATCGACATTCAATGTTCTTGAATTGCTCTGATTTCTCTGTTTCTGAGTCAATTCTAGGAGCATGTATGTCTAGTAGTGTCTGATAGGAGTAAATTTTGTCTCAGCTTATCTGTTTTACCTTCTTTTGTATCTCTTTTTCTTCCTATACGCGAGATTTTGCTTCACAGTCACATGTACACGTGGGTTTTACTTTGATTTCCGTGTATATACGCAGGTTTTTTGCACACAGTTGTGTATGCCTTGATTTTTTATTTTTAGGGGAAGATTAAGTGTTACTGGGTGAGTTTTGATGATTGGTGAGTCTCCTTAGATGCTTCCAGAGTCCATATACACCTTTGTTTCTAACCAGAGACGTATTTTAGTTAGAATTTTTTTAAATGTTCTTTTCATTGCATTTTCTATTTTTTGTTTTGGGATTAGTGCATTAGGTCTCTTTTACCTTGGTGCTTTGCTTGGGTGTTGTCTGATAGTGCTTGCCGAGTCTAGGGATGGTAGAGTCATTCTTTTGCTTCATTATCTCATTTTAATTCAAAAAATACAAAAAACAAAAATTTGCATCATGATGCATCTTTGCATTTTGCATGGTACTTGCACTAGGTTTGCTTGGAATAATATTAGTCAAATTTTCATATAGGGATGACTACATTTTTCATTTGAAGGAGAATTTTGCATTTCACGTAGTAGCATACCCCATTTTTCATTTGACATAGTGCATTTGCATTGATTGTTAGGTGTGCATTTTACTTCTTGTTGCGTCATAACACCATTAGTTGCACGATCATTTACCCTTTTGAGTAATAAGCCAATTAAAATCAACGCATAATAAAATGAATTACACTCTTTTATTTTATAGGGTGCACCAACAATATTAGGTTTTAGGGTCTTGGAATAGTTCATTGTGAGTAAATTCTCCAAGACCACTGAACAACAACATGTATGTGTATGTCCAGGTGAGAATGTGAAATTCCTTGGTATAATTAGTGTTTCTCAAGATCCTCTTATTACAAGGGAGTTAAGCACGAGGCAATGTGAGCAGTTATTGATTGGGATGAGCCCTAGTCATAACTATGTAGCACCGAAGATATTTCCAGGATTGTATTCATATCTGGGGGCTCTTTCAAGAGTTTCAGGTTTTGCTACCCTGCCGATACAGTCAATCTCGCTTTCAACTGTCCGCCTGAGCATTGATTATATTGAGGTGACCTTAGTTTCCTTACCTAGGTTATCAAGGGGGTACTTCGCAGAGGTTATTCTACAGGTGTCCCAACTAGGTTGGGGTCGGACAGCACAGTCGCTATATGCATTGAAGTTGAGGGCCACAATAATTGGTTACGAACCTCCGCTTGTTGTGTATGGGAGTCTCAAGCCTCTCCTAGGTGAGACATACCTGCTTCATTTGGGAGCTCACATATCCTACCCTTGCTTGCTTGTGATTTGGATTTACATTATATAGGTGTATGCTCTGTGCACGCTAGTTTGCCTAGGGTTTACGTAATTAGATAGAGTCTTTTTAATTATTTGAGTCATTGTGGATCTAGGTGTGGCACTTTGCATTTCTTTCCATTTAACAGGACTTCCGTCTTCCACATCTCCTCTTCCTTTAGGAGAGAGAAATAGACTGTTCGGGTGGACTAATTATCAATTTGATTCACACACGATGGGAGATCATGAGGATAAGATTCCTGAGATGTCCTCTCCACCTCAAGAGGTTGGGGAGGAATATCCTATTCCTGTATATGATCCTTCACTGGATATACCTTCACATTCCGGTTATGATCCCTCATTCACATGTCGCCGGTATTGGTTGTTGGGCGACGAGACTCACCATGAACCCACAAGCACTAGTCATGTTAGTTATGGCATGTATGATATCCCTGCACATGATCTGGCACATCATGCTGAGTCAGAAATTGAACCTAGCACTATGCCTGGGGGCATTCCCATTCCTTTCCGTGCGGAGAGATTTGGGAGCACTAGTCACATTGCACCTTCTATCCCAGTGGTGGAAGCTACCTCACATGTTCGTCCTAGGCCTAATGTTAGTAGTCATATGTGGATACCAAAACTGAGACAAGTGACCATAGGGAATACCACTTATATCCCTTCACATGTCCCTTCGTCCTCTATTGCTACTCCTTTGAACACATTTTTGACAACCCTTCCTCCCCCTCCCTCACGTGGTCCTCCGGGTCGAAACATTGCTACTAGTCATGTTCGTACTGTGACTACTCGTACAGTAGTTTCTCAAATTCAAGCATCTCCTGTTGTCTCAGGAGGTCATATCCCTGTTTCTGGATCATCTTACAGTCCATCGCATGGCATTCCTCATATCCCTACTTATGGAGCTTCTCATGGGATATCCCATGGGACATCTTATGGAACTTCTCATGCACCATATTATGGACCACAGTATGGAGAGATTTATCAACCTTATGGGTATGGGAATCAACAACCCACTTACTCCTCTAATTATGGCTTTAGAGCACCACCTAATCAAGGTTCACCACATCATAATGCTTCCATGCAGCCCTATACGGGTCAAACAGGAGGAGGCCAAGGCCATAGTATTTATAGTAGTTAGCCTTATATGAACCAAAACTATCAGGGAGCGTGCCATAGATCGGCTCAACCTAGGCTCCCTTTCCTCGCAACATTAAATCTACCTGACTTATCGAGACTTATGAATGATCCAGTATCTTATGACCCGGCTTGGCCGGCTATCCCTAACAAGCTTCCCTCGGACATTCCCAAATTCAAGGGAAAACCAGGAGAAGATCCTAGTGAACATTTCACTACCTTTCACCTTTGGTGCTCTTCCAACTCTTTACATGATGATTCTATTTGTTTGACGCTATTTCAATGCACCCTCACACGGCCTATAGTGAAATGGTACATAGAGTTACCAAAGGGGGCATTCGTTTTGTTTGATGAACTTGCTATGACTTTCCTCAACCACTTCCAGCTACCAGTGCATTATGACATTGGTACATAACTCTTGTCGACATTTTGGCAGGACAAAGCCACACATATCTCGAACCATACCCAAGAGTGGTGTCGATGGAAGAGTTTGATTAAAGATTTCATACTGCCATAGTTTCTCCTAGATTGGTTCCTTAAATTGTTGCTACCTTATATCGCGAAGGATGTTTCTACATCTGAAGTCCAGAATGAGGAACAAGCAATTTTTAGGGCACAGGAACTGGATTTGATTTATGCTCAATCTGGGCTATTATATGAGATCATACCTAACGCTCCGCGTTCTAGTTTCAATCCTAAGATCAAACCTAGACCACATGCCGACGGCATTGTGGGATGTACAAGTGCCAAACCTGTGGACTTAGTTATGAAACAAGTGAGTCAATTGTCAATTAACCAATCCACGTAGGGACAAGCTACGGCTTTGTCTCAACCCACCCAAATGGCGAGTGTACTTTTCGTGCAATCGTAAGGGTGGGAACAAGAATGAAAATTCCAATTTTAATGACAAGAACAAACGTAATGCTGGGGGGGACAAGCATTCTAAATGTAAGGTTAATTTTCCTTGCAAATTGTGTAAGGATGACCACCTTGTTAGGATATTTAGACACTTAGGAGTTAGTTAATATCAACATGTGTAATATATCCGTTAGGTAAAAGTGTGTTTCTTTAGTATGCATTAGTATGTATTTGTAAATATTCTAATCCGATGGTCACGATATGTTCTAGACATAGAGTGATCTGATGATTCAACTTCTCTTAGATCATACCTACCATTGATCCATGTCTTAACACCTGATTGGTCTATGATCTCTATTTAAAGAGCATAGAGGGTCCTTGGCTTGTTGATTGATTATGAGAAGCTGATGTAACTTTATTTCTTTTGCATAATAAATTGCTCCATGTAGCTATTTGGTTGGGGCCATGTACTGTTTTCCTCTCGAGGGTTTTAACCATGTGACAAACATCGGTGTGTTGATCTGTGATCTGTTTGTGTGAAGTGGTATCTGAAGGTGTTCAGTCTTTTGGGAGTACCCTATGTACCTGAACATCACTTATTCTACAAAAGTGATTCACTTCAAAGCAATTTTATTGTAAAAGTGATTGTCAAAGGTTGATCTTAGGAAGAGGGGGCTTCTTTTTTTAGTTGGTCAAGTTAATATTTGCCACGTCACTATTGGGGACATCTTCAACATTTTCTTTGGTCAAGCATAACTTCATCATCCGGAATCAGTTTTAAGTGTCGTTTTTTTTAAAACCGCATATTTTTTTGAGCTCTTTGCATCCAGACAGTTAGTTTCTATTATTTTAGCCATTATTTTATAGTATGGCTGCCCCTTGTGATATTATACTTACAAGTTCTAACTATTTCTCATGGAAATCTCATATGGAGAATGTTCTACGAAGTAGGGGACTTTTCAAGATAACCTCAGGGAAAGAAACAGAACCCACTGATCATGATAAGAAAATTAAATGGGCAAATAGATGTGATGAAGCTCGTGGATTGATTGGGATGTCAATCTCTACTGATTTGCGATTCCACATATCTGGCATTGATGAATCTGAAAACGCTTGGGAAAAGTTGGAATCTGTGTTTTGTAAACACAATGAAATTCGGGGTCATCAACTTGAGAATGAGTTGCTTTCCTTGAATCCAAATGATTTTTCATGCATTCAAGACTATTTATCTAAGTATAAAACTCCTAGACTCTTATGTGCAAAATGCAAGATTAAGAAAGAAGACAAACAATGTATTTATCATATTCTTTTCAAACTTGGACCTGTATATTCTGTTTTTGTATCTACATTCTACTCCATGAAAGAATCCTTGACTGCAGCTAGCTATCAAGATCCTAGCCTTGAATCTTTTTGTGATTCCTTAATTAGAGAGAAAGATAAGCTCATTCATCTTGGAATAATTAACAATGCAGATACATCTGGGAAAGCCTTATTGTCCCAACAGAAAAAAAGTCCAAGCCTCCCAAGAAACAGAATTTTTGCAATAATAAGCCAAACAACAAGGGTCCCAAACCCTCTTAGTCAGCTCCTTTAAAAACTGACAAAGGATCCAAGCAAAAAGGAAAGAAGACTGAGCGTCATTGCAATTTTTGTGGGAAAGATAATCATGATGAATCTAAGTGTTTCAAGAATATGGCAGCCTTGGAAGCAGTAATGAAGAATCACCACATCGGCATAGATTTGTCTTCGGAATCTAACTCTCATGGACATGCACTTTGTGCTTCTGGTTACTCTTATACTGCATCTTCTTCTTCTACTTCAAATGAATGGCTCATTGATTCTGGAGCATCTTATCATATGGCTAAGGATAAAGCCATATTTTCTACTATGCATGAATGTAACACCAAACAAATATTTGTTGGTGATGATAGATCTCTAAGTGTTATAGGATTTGGAACAGTTCCAGTAGAAAATGGTCG
>LPNX010995231.1:50518-78849 GCA_001517045.1 Pseudotsuga menziesii | reverse complement strand
TGTTAACAACAAGTTCACTACTTTTTGCATTGAACAAGGAATCCAACAACAGCACACTGTTCCATATACACCACAACAAAATGGTGTAGCTGAAAGGAAGAACTGCACTTTAAAATAAATGGCAAATTGTATGATCCAATATAAGGGACTAAGTCTTCAATATTGGGCTAAGTCCATAAATTGTGCAAATTACATAGTTAATCGCACACCCACTAAAGTTTTACAGGATATAACACCGGAAGAAGCATGGAGTAAAATTAAACCAGATGTAAGTCACTTTCGTGTGTTTGGTTGTGAAGCATGGGCTCACATTCCGGATGAAAAATGGAAAGCATTGCAGCCTAAAAGTGAAAAATGCATATTTGTTGGATATTATGAAGATGTAAAAGGTTATAGACTTCTTCAGCCACATTCTCATGATATAATCATTAGAAGAGATGTTAAATTTCATGAAAATCTCTTGGCCTGCGATCCTAACTTGGCGGGTGTGCCATCTTTGGCCTGCAAGCCTGATTCGGTGATTGTGCCTTCTTCTTCTTCTTCTTCCAGCTTCCTTGACATGTTTCCAACTCCAGTTTCTAATGATGATAGCGAGGATGAAAATCCACCTCTTCCTACCCATGTTCCTCCAATTGGACCAGCACCAATACTTCCTCGATGGGCCCGTTCAACATGTGAAGCAGTTGGTGATCTTGCCGGTGATCCTAGAGATCAACGTCGAACACGTTCTCAGTTTTAGTGAGCCTCTTCTCTTTTGGCTCAAGTTTTCGAGAATCATGATCCAAAAACATTTGCAGAAGCTTCAGGAAATCCAAATTGGGATGCAGCTATGGATGAAGAATATTGTTCCTTAACGGCGAACGATACTTGGGATCTTTTTCCTCTTCCAAAAGGAAGAAAACTTATAAGATGTAAATGGGTCTATAGAACTAAGTATGCATCAGATGGAAGTGTTGAAATACTTAAGGCAAGGTGAGTTTCCAAAGGTTTTTCCCAAGTTGAAGGGATTGACTACAATGAAACCTTTGCCCCTGTAGCAAAAATGAACTCCATCCGCCTTGTTCTTTCCCTTGCAGCCTTACATAACTGGGAAGTCCATCAAATGGATGTCAAGTCTTCCTTCTTACATGGTGATTGACATGAGGAAATTTACATGGAAAAACCTCCTGGATATGTTCAGAATAACTCTAGCCTTGTTTGTCTCCTTAAGAAATCCTTATATGGCCTTAAGCAAAATCCTAGAGCTTGGTATGCCAAAATGGATAGCTTTCTCCTTGACACTAGTTTTTCTAGATGCCATTCTAACCCCAATGTCTATACCAAGAAAGTAGGAAACCATCTCATCATACTTGTTCTTTATGTTGATGATCTTATCCTTACTGGTAGTGACCCTAACCTTATAACCCATGTGAAATCCAGTCTTAAGCAAAATTTTGAAATGTCAGACTTAGCACATTTGCATTATTTTCTTGGTCTCCAAGTATTGCAAACCAAAGAAGGAATATTTCTTTCCCAGTCTAAGTATGCTTGTGACCTTCTTCGTTGCTTCCACATGGAAGACTGTAAACCAGCCCCTTCTCCCTTCCAATCTGGAGTCAAACTTTCTGCCACTTGTACTTCCCTTGAAGTAGATGCCACCTTGTATCGTCAGCTTGTTGGTAGTCTTTTATACTTGACTCATTCCCGTCCTGACCTTTCCTTTATCATTGGTCGTGTTGCCTGTTATATGCAAAATCCTCATGAAAGTCACTGGAAAGAATCAAAAAGAATACTTCGATATATTCGAGGTACAATTCAGTTTGGTATTCATTATAGTATAGGGGGGAAACCTTTGTTGGTTGGTTTCACTGATTCAAATTGGGCCGGTGATCCTGATGATTGAAAGTCTACTATAGGTTATATTTTCAGTCTGGGATCTGGACCTATCACTTGGGCTTGTAAGAAACAACAAGCTCTTGCTCTTTCTTCAACAAAAGCAGAATATCGAGCTGCAGTTAATGCCAACCAGGAAGCTTTATGGCTTCGACAGATCCTTTCAGAGTTTTGATTTGAGCAGCAGCAACCTACTCCACTTTGGTGCAACAATCAAAGTGCCATCAAGCTTGCCAAATATCTAGTTCTATATCAGCACAGCAAAAACATTGAGCTACACATGCACTTCATCAGAAATCTTGTTCATGATAGTGTTATTGAAGTTCTTTATTGCCCTACAGATGATCAAGCTGCAGACATCTTCACCAAGTCTCTTACAGAAGCGAAGCTTTCTAAATTTCGGTCTATGTTAGGAGTTCAAGAATGTGTCCTTAAGGGGGGATAGGCTCTAATGCCTCCTTCCTTCTCCTAATAGTGTCACTTTCTAAATCCTTCAATCCTATCCCAAGTTGTTCTTAAGGGGGGATGTTAGGATATTTAGACACTTAGGAGTTAGTTAAGATCAACTTGTGTAATATATCCGTTAGGTAAAAGTGTGTTTCTTTAGTATGCATTAGTATGCATTTGTAAATATTCTAATCCGACAGTCACGATATGTTCTAGACATAGAGTGATCCGACAGTTCAACTTCTCTTAGATCATACCTACCATTGATCCGTGGCTTAACACCCGATTGTTCTATGATCTCTATTTAAAGAGCATAGAGGTTCCTTGGCTTGTTGATCGATTATGAGAAGCTCATGTAACTTTCTTTCTTTTGCATAATAAATTGCTCCAAGTAGCTATTTGGCTGGGGCCATGGAATGTTTCCCTATTGAGGGTTTTAACCACGTGACAAACATCGATGTGTTGATCTGTGATCTGTTTGTGTGAAGCAGTATCTGAAGGTGTTCAGTCTTTTGGGAGTACCCTGTGTACCCGAATAGACCTCACTCACTTGTTCCCTCGTATGGAAGATGCCTCAAAATTCATAGCACAAGGCCCAGCTGTGATGACCAATCCTTTACCCAATAATCAAAATATGAACTCAAGGACCCATGATCCTCATTCTGCTTTGGGTGGAGATCAACATCCACCAGAAGCTAGTACTGGTCATGGTTGCATGAATATGGTTCATGCTACTAAGGTTGTGACTCATGCGAAAGACTATGGTTCATCACAACCAGACCTTGGGAAAGAACCTCCTCCTACCGAGAGTCCTTTGCGTATTGAAAATCCTACGGATAAACCTGATAGTGTACCTCACATTCCAAAGGGAGTCTTAAAATGTTCGGGGCACAATCCCAATGCCCGAGCCACCCAGGACTATTCTGTTGTTGAGGATTTGGGCCACACTCCTTGTGCGATGTTTGTGCTTGAAGTCCTTCAAAGTTTTCCATCGCAAAGGAAATCTTTGCTTTCTGCTCTTGGGGTGAATGATGATAACTCTTCTTTCGTCATCAAATATTGAAACCATGGGACTACAGCCTCGCTTTCCTTACTACGTGTCTCTCTTTATTCATGTAGAATGTATTAACATGACCGTCAAACGTACTGTGATTGACGAAGACGCTGCTGATTCTGTGATGTCTTTGTCGTGTTGGAAGGGTTTGGGTTCTCTCGAGTTGTCTAAATCTACTACCATGTTGACTGCCTTTGATGGTAGATCATTTCAGCCACATAGAATTCTTCCTTCTCTTAAGTTCTATTTGGGAGGGAAGATCATCGTGATCGAGGTCGAGGTGGTTGATGCGCCCCTTGACTACAATATTTTACTGGGTCGGAATTGGATGTATAGTATGCAAACCATAGCCTCTTCTCTATTTTGAGTTGTATGCTTTCCATTTAATGGAAAGATTGTTACAATTTATCAAACATCATTCAAAAATTCGAGTGTTAATGCATCGATGGGAGCTTCGATCCCGATTATCGATCACTCTCAGCCGAAAACTGGGAGTGTGGGTGTAGGTATGTATCCATCCCTTATGGGGACATTTAGTTGTCCTGCACTCATCCTTATGA
The DNA here is from genome assembly GCA_001517045.1 of Pseudotsuga menziesii. Classification (NCBI taxonomy): domain Eukaryota; kingdom Viridiplantae; phylum Streptophyta; class Pinopsida; order Pinales; family Pinaceae; genus Pseudotsuga; species Pseudotsuga menziesii. The sequence continues at coordinate 74,916 of LPNX010995231.1, read as the reverse complement.
TTTCTTCAAGTTTCGATGGGGCTTCATCTTCATTGAATTCAGTGCCTTTTAGCACTTCCCATATGGAAGATCCTTGGATTCTTCCTACACCGAGTCTTTCGAATGGACCTATCAAAACGAACATGTCATTGCCTGCAGCCATCATTGCATATCAAGAAAATATTGATTGTGTTGTAAATCCTAGTCCTTCCTCTTCATGGACAGAGGAGGAGGACCTGTATGTACTTCCTGCATGGGAAGTTGAGTCCTCTCATACACATGACTGCCTTGATAGTGTTTTTCCATCAGATAAAGCTATTATTGAGGCTATGTCTGGAGTTGAGCCACCTTGGGAAGAGTTACATCATAGATCTTATTTTCTTCCCAAGCTTGACCATTTGGAGCATGAGGACTTTAGGGAGATTCTTAGCGAGAAGATTGGTAGTCTCGTGGTTCCATTAAGCTCCCCTGGTCAGATGGTTGATGGGAACATGGCAAACATATCACCTACGATTCCTATCAATATTTCTCGTGATCTTGGCAATATTGAGAATGTCTATATTGGGGAAGAATGTTCCCATGCTGAGATTCTGGAGTATACCTAGCTGTTCAAATAATTCTGTGATGTCTTTGCTTGTTCATATGAGGAAATGTCAGGTATCAACCCTCGCATTATTGAACATGAAATTAAGACTTATCCCAATGCCAAACCTGTTTGACATCGTTTGCATGCGATGAATCCTAGAAAAGCACCCGCAATTAAGGCTAAGATAGAAAATTTGTTGAAAGACGACTTTATCTATCCCATTCCCTTGATGGAGTGGGTTTCAAACCCCAATCTGGTTGATAAGAAATAGGAAGCGATCTGTATATGTACTGATTTCCGCAATTTAAATCGTGCATGTCCTAAGGATAATTTTCCTACACCATTTATTGACCAGATTTTGGATGAGTGTGCAGGAAGCGAGGTATTCTCCTTCATGGATGGATTTTTTGGATATAATCATATTCAAATTAAACCCGAGGATCAACACAAAACTACATTTATTTGTCCTTGGGATACATCTGCATATCGGAAGATTCTTTTCAGTCTTAAAAATGCCAGAGCCACATTTCAGTGGGCTATGACCTTGATTTTTCACGATCTCAAATCGATTATTGAAGTATTTTTAGATGACCTAGCTGCTCACTCTCGGCTGAGAGTGCGTCATTCCTACCATTTGAGGTTAGTATTCAAAATATGTCGTCACTACTAGGATAGGTTAAATCCTCATAAGTGCATCTTTTGCATGAAGTTAGGTTGTTTGCTAGGATTCATTGTTTCCAAGGAGGGTATAAGAGTCGATCCCTTAAAGGCTGAGGAAATACTTCAATTGTCTCCCCCAAGAAATATTAGACATATTCAATGTTTGCAAGGCATGGAAAACTTCTTACGGAGATTCGTGGTTAACTTTTCCAATTTGACTAAAGGCTTTATGCGTCTATTGAAGAAGGACACTACTTTTTGCTGGGATGAGTGAGCCCAGGAGTCCTTTGATGCTCTTAAGCGAGCCTTAGCATCGGCCCCGATGATTAGTCCACCCGACTATAGCCGTGAATTTTTCATTTATGTGGTCTCTTCCATGGAGATGATTGGTATGGTTTTGGTTCAGGAGGATGAGGAGCTCCATGAGCATGTCATATACTATTTGAGCTGGAATCTTATAGATGCGGAAATCCATTATTCCCATGTGGAGAAACTTGCCTTAGCTACCGTTCATGCAGGTCAGATATTGAGGCACTACATTCTCCTTCGCCAGACCTTGGTGGTAGCTCATGTCAATCCATTTCAGTTCGTCCTCACTAGAAGGATGATCGGGGGAAAGTATAATAAATGGACTGTTATTTTGCAAGAATTCGATATCGAATTTGTTTCGGTGAAATCGAAGAAATTGTTAATTTTTGCGGAGCTCATTTTTTATTTCCCAAGTGAGGAGGAGGAGAAGTTTATGAAGATACATTTGTCGATGAACATATCTTTCTTATCTCAACTTTGGATCCATGGTATGGGGATATTATTGTATACTTACAAACATTGAAGGTCCCTACTCACCTCTCATGGGATGAGCGACGATGATTACGTCACGTATCTAAGAACTACCTTAGAGTGGATAACACTTTGTACCGCCGTGGGGTAGATTCTATTTTACGTCATTGTTTAACCCATGAAGAGGCTGAGGTTGTGCTGAATGATTACCACGGAGGGGTGTGTGGTGATCATTTATCTAGGCTTTATATAGCCCAAAAAATATTGAGAGCGGGATATTTTTGGCCATCGATCTTTAAAGATTATGTTAATGCGGTCAAGAAATGTCACCCTTGCTAGGTGTTTGCATGCAATATGTGCTCACATCCTGCCCTGTTACATCTTATTATCACCGCTGGTCCCTTCACCCTGTAGGGGCTTAACTTCATGGATTGCAACCCAGCTTCAGCTGGCTGGCATCATCATATTATAGTGTCTATTGATTATTTCATGAAATGGGCTGAGGCCATGCCCACGATTAAATTCGACAGTGAGACGGTCGTGCATTTTGTATTCAAACAGATTATTACTCGGTTTGGTATTCCAAAGGAGATTGTCACTGACCATGGTAGGCACTTTTAGAATCGAATGATGGAAGAGTTGGCCTCGAAGTTAAGGTATAAGCACGAGCACTCCTCTTCTTACTACCCTCAGGTGAATAAACAAGTTGAAGCAATGAACAAATCACTTAAGTTCATTCTCCAACGAAGCATCACACAAAGCAAAATGAATTGGCATATCATGTTATATCCTGCTTTGTGGGCATATAGGACCGCGGTTAATATTGCCACCGATTTTTCTCCATATCAGTTCGTACATGGATTGGAGTCTGTCTTGCCGATTGAATGTGAAATCCCTTCATTGAAATTAGCTATAGAGCTTTTACCAGACACTTCCGCATTGGAGGAACATTTGGTCCAATTAGAGCAGCTTGATGAGCAGCGTTGAGATGCTTTAGTCGCTCTAGAGGTGAATAAGCATCGCGTTAAGGTCCAGTATGAGAAGTTTGTCCGTTCGAGGAGGTTTAGTGAAGGATATGTGGTCCTTTTATGGGATCAAGCTAAAGAACCCTTGGGGGTAGGGAATTTTAATCACATGTGGCATGGTCCTTACGTGGTCAAGCATGTGTTAGAGAAGGGAACCTATGAGCTGGTAGATTATGAAGGGATAGCCTTGGTGGAGCCTAGAAACGGGCTCTATCTTTAAAAATACTATGCACGATTTTCAGCCAGGGCTGATTATTGTATATTAGTGTATAGTTTTTTGCATAGTTAGGTTTTCTTATGGTGATCGGGTTTGTTGATTAGCTTTTGTTTCTTATGGTAGATGTCGATGGAGTCTTTCATTTACATAGGATTTGCTGATGGTGCTAGCTTCCACACTCAACACTCAGCCTCTGTTGCTTAGGTGATTTATACTCCTACGGGTCAGGTATTGTCTTCAAGAGGCGTATGTTTACAGCCCTCTTCAAACAATGTTGCTAAGTATAGTGCCGTTATCGAGCTATTACGGGATGCCATTTCACATGGTGTTCTTTCTCTTAAGGTACGTCTTGATCCACAGTTAGTAGTGTCACAGCTTAATGGCTTGTATCATGTTAGGGATCCGACATTATTATGAATATTCTTACATGTGAGATTGTTAGAAGAGCAATTTGACAACATAACATACATACATGTTCCGATAATTTATAATCAAGTTGCTGACTCATATGCTAACTATGTGTTAGATTGGCATTTGTTTCATGGACTATAAGCACATCATAAACATACATTTTTACACATATGTAAATAAATAAAATAGGTCATCATAAAAAAAATTCATTAAACATCCAAAATGTGACATCATAATACATAAGTGTTATAATACAAAAATAGGGCTTCTGAGTCACCAAAATATAATACACGATAGTACATAAATGAATCACTCTCAGGTCTCTAAGCCTATGGAAGAGGAGGGGGGTTCTGATCGTGGTAGCACACCATGGCTCTGAGCTAGTCATCGGAATAACCGAACCCATGCTCATGGTACCCCAACCACCCGAATCTGCATGGCCTCAGGCAAGTCCTCGACTTGCACCATGGGTACTCTGTGTGTCAGCTGTACAAAGTTTGTGTGGATGCTTTGGAGCGTCCTCCCTGCATCCACACCCATGACATCATCTCATCTTCCTTTCTATCTATGACAAGAAAATCTGTAAGGCCACCGTGGTCCAACATCTGCACACACATGACAGGTTGTCACTATGTGTCATCACGCAAAAATATGTCTTTTGAGTCTATATATCAAAAAACACAAAAAAATTAATAATTCAAAAAACTTAAAAAGAGGGTTGGGATTCATTGCCAATGTCACCATATGTTGATCTTGGTGGTAGGGGCATATCGGGATCTCCCCAAAAATCTATCCCTCCATAACGGTAATCATCGATGGCAATAATCTGTTGCTGCCACCATGGAAAGAAATCAGCAGGGTAGGGGTTGGACACCCTACCTCTGCCCAGTTTGCACATAGCATCTTCCCAACATCATTGGGCCAGATCTTGAACCCCTTGAGGAGGAACATCAACTCTAGGGCTTAGCCCCAGACCATGATGCTCAGTATACTGTCGAAACCAAAGTTTCATACTTTTCCCATCTTGCATTTACTGAGCTGTTGCTTCATGTTACTCAATAGTGCAGTACTCCAATCATAGACTGTGGGTCTCATGCACTCCACTACACAGAACATCAATGGTCACGAGTCTTGGTGGAGTGAGGCTAGCCCTGCTCTCCTACCGAGTGCCCGTAGTATCACCTTTAGGCCTAGTACCTGGATGGATTTTGTCGAGATCTGACTCCCAACCTTTTCCATGTCTAGAAAACAGTATACTACAATATACTCATCAATGGTGAGGCCACCTCTGGGCCCGCGAGAGCGTAGGTTCACCACCTCTCCTCATCAGACAATACTGTAATGAAATATATCTCCTCCACCTCTATAGTGAGGGACATCCCGTCGATATGAAAAGACTCTGAGTCAGGATCCCAGTAGTCTACTAGCATCTGCAGCAGTCTTGGTTTGGCCCTTAGGTTGCCAAGACACCAAAACTTGTATAGCCCACATGCACGAAGATTTTGATGAGCCATCAAATCACCCCGTACAGCCTCTTCTATGTCTCCATGTTCCCTCTCCCTCCATTCTAGGACCATCCTGCACATTAAAAATAATTTTTGGTCATTATTTCTCTGAAAAAATCATGTGCGCGGTCACATACGCGACTGTTTGCAAAACAGGCACATATGTACGTGTGTTTGGGTGATTTTTCTGCGTATATCTAGCCCTATAAGCGGAAAAAAACCACGATTTCTACGTCATCCAAGAAGATTAATCTAGATTGGCATAAAAGATAAAAATTGACCATGGAAATTGATAAAATTTACATGAAAAGGTAAGAGGATGACATGAGGAGTTATTTGGAACAAGCGGTGTCGAATTTTGCCAGACAAAGCTCCCATAATTCACGTTTCAAGTTATGAGCTCAAATGGGTAAAAATTTCAAATGATATGTAATTTTTGAATTTTTTACGATTTATAGAAAAAATTTGAAATTTTTACCCCCTTTCTATAGTTTTGGACCGTTTTTTACTATTTTAGACCATTTTGGACTAATCAGATGATGTAGGAGACCGTTTTGAGCGTCGTTTTGACCATTATTTTAACCCGTTCGTGTCGATTTCAGGTATTATGTCTAAACTAGAGTATAGGTTAGATGTCACATCCATTTGCATTTTGCATGACCTTATGACCATTTCATGATAAATTTAGGTACGAACCCATTCTATCTTGTCACGAAACCTTCTTGTTGTTTTAGAAGTGACATGATGTGAATGGTAGAGCTTGACCATACATGGGTGCCCTAGTTAGCTCCTTTATTGCATTTGGTGCCCATGACAACATTTTCTCCTTTTAGGGTGTGGGAGTCCTTTGTATAGTATCGCCATGTCTTTGCGCAAGAGCCTCATACTCCTATTGATATTTTTACTGGCCTTCTTCCCCCAGGACTCCCTTATATCAAGTTGTAATTGCATTATCATGAATTTTTCCTGCCTCATTGAGCCTTATGTCAGCTTCCTTGACTTTGATTATCAACCATATAGCATGATCTTGTATCATGTCTAGCTATGCAGAGCCATTTTATATATCTTTTGCAGCTTGATTCCCCATTTTTTTACTGGGAGGGGACTTTCCCCTTAGTGTCGTTATCCTACACATGTGTCCTTGCATTGAGCATAGGTATGTTCCCCTACTTGGAACTAGTTTGTTTGCCCATTGACACTTGTCTCCTCCTAGTCTGTAACTTTAAAGCACTTTTATTATTTTTCAAGCTTTTCAAAATATTTGAAAAAGTCCAAAAAAAATCAAAAAACCAAAATGCCGGACAAGAAAAGATGTTATCTTTGGCAGTAGTTGAGTTGTGTCGCCTTCGAACAGAGCACTGTATATCACATCCATTGCTTGGGTTAATAGTTTGACTTTAATAGCTGTACTCGTTTCTTTGAGTTTATCTCCACCGACTGGTTAAGCTTCGAGTCCCTATGGAGCCTCTGTCGATGCCTCCTGTGTCACATAGATGTCCCAATTTTGTATATCAAGTCTGTGCTACCTACATTCAATCACCATTCACCTTTATGCTCTTGTTCGAAGGAATTTGAAACCTAAGTTGGCCATTCCTCAATTATCTTGACTTTGCATGTCAACCATTCCCGGTACTGATACTGGTTCGTGCACTTTATGATCGATTCCTTCCACATTATACAGCTTCGCGGAGTACCTCATGTTGGATGATGGGGGACACCTTAATGCCTCCTTCCAACGGATTTCATCCCATCGACTTCAGATCATTTATTCTAGGATAGGAATCTAGAGTCATTTTTGAGTGCCTTGAGACTTACAGTCATCAGTGGTACGTTCTCTCGCCATAGACAACATTTCAAGTGTTCAACCTCAACACATTTATTCACACTTGTGAGTTTGCACTCTAGTACCTTGATTCCCATTTTCATTATCGGTGGGTGATCTCGCGTCTGTTAACGGTATACATCAATGACTGGTAATCAGACGATGGACTACTATCTTCGACCTCGACACCTCTATTCGCATAGTAGGACATGTACTTGTAGCGGATTGTGTAGAATACCATCTAGATTGGTGGCATTTCATATATGTTATCTCCTTGATAGTGCCTGTGTTCATGAGATTTCAGCTCTCGTGACTTGATTCTAGTATATGTCAGATGTTTCTAGCCATTATGGAGATCTTGATCCATTATATATCTTCAGCCTTCATGGAGATCATGATCCTTTGTATATATTTATCATGAAGATTTTGATCTATATATATTGTACATGGCGATGACCACACATGTCATATTTGGTATCATGCCTATTCATGGCCATTGTACTCTTATGTATCCGGGACTACTGTATCTACATGCAGTTATGTGCAAAGTTTCATCATTGTATTATACTATTGGATGGCTAGTTCTTCCACCTATTTCTTCATCACTCCACTTCTGGGATGGACTTATAATGTATTTCGGCCATCATATCACCCCTATGACCTCACACATTAGGGGGCATCTGTTACAGTTAATTTTACCACACATGGTGGATCACACCTTTATGGCCTTCCCGGTCTCTTTGTAGATTCTTTAGACCCCATGGACCATTTTTTTACCTTTGATTTTTCCAATATCATCCCTAAAAACATGTCTTATTTGATCTACGTGACTCTTAAACCCATTCTCGCGTATATACGCATATTTGACCCTTAAACCCGTGTACATCGGGATGTGTGCGAAAAGCCAAATAGTTTTGGAGTTTTCCTTGATGTGGATCCAAATCACTTATCTCTTGGCCTTCCATATGCCTGGAGATCCCTCAGATTTGACCTTCCATTAGCCCATTAAAGCACTATATAAGGAACCCTTTGGATACATTGAAGAGGAGGAATTGAAGAGCAAGAGAACTATAGTCCATTGTTGTCGGAGCTTATACTTGAGTCTACATCCCTTTGTCCCTTAGAGCACTTTGTGTTCTTCCCAAGCTTGCCTTTTCTTTTGAGCTTTCTATCGAGAGATGGAGGATTGAAGTGGTGGAGGCCCAGGTGGAGGACCCAGTTTCTCCAATTCGCAGACTTGCCGACAGAGGTTGTCACTATTGTAATCTCTGTTTTATATTAATAGAAATATATTTTCCTGTCCAATAATGTGTATTTAAATGAATATTGAATCCATTGATGATTTTAAATTCTTATATGTTATTGATTATATATTCTAGAGTAGCTCTAACACAATTATATATAGCATTCTTGTCTTGTTTGCTGAATGTTGAGAGAGCAAATTAATTATACAAGCGAGAGTGGAAAAGCTCAACAGGGATCTACATCAACCGTCCGGAATAAGGTATGTATCAAGATATTTTAGTGTTAGATATTTGGTTTCTCTTGCATATAGGAAAGGATTGATTTCTGCAGTTACTATGTCTGTTGTGGTACCCCAAGCCATAGGAAGTTTTCTCCGTAACACAAGTTAATGAAAATAATAAAATTTGGTGAAAAAACATAAAAATTCGACTATAAGGCCGAATTCAGATATAAAACCAATGTTCATATTTCATCTTAAAATTGAGTAAAATCCTTTTAATTCATCAGGATTCCTCTCTTTTTTCCCAAATAACCAATGAAATAATTTTCTCTTGCAAACCTGCCAAAACGAGAGAACCAACTCCTCCAAGAATAAAATTTAGCATAGGAGATAACAGGTTCCTCGGGCCATAGTTACTAATCACGAATCTCATTTCTGTAATCAAATGATGACTAATCTAAGTGATAAATTTGGTTTTCTCCATGAAAATTGAACTCCCTAATATCCACAAGCTAATGGCTCGGTTGAAACCATCAACAAGGTTTTAAAAACTATGTTTCATAGGATGGTGAGCGAGCATAATTCAAATTGGCACTTAACTCTGTTTTCAACACTATGGGCTTATAGGACCTCTGTAAAAACAACGCATTAGAGGAAATTTCAACTCAAAATGGGCCTTTTAACTTTTATTCAAATTCCATGTCATCATGTGTTAGCCAATGAAATTGCTTTAAATTTGAAATACCGTATAGGTCTTAAACACTTTTTTAATATAAATTTGGGGATAGGTATCATAAAAAAAACTACTTTTTTTGTTTGTATTTTTGACATATCTCCCTGTGTTTTTACTCAAATTTCGATCGAGAGAGCATGTTGGATGTGGAATTAAATTCTGCATCCAACGAGTACCCACTCGACATACTTTTGACGGACCCCGCTACCCCAAAAACAAGAAATACCTAAAAAANTCTTCCTCCAAAATTAATAAATATTATTTTATTATTTTAACTAGTATTTTATTAGTTCATTTTAGGAGGCCCATTTTGAGTTGAAATTTCCTCTAATGACTGGATTCGCACCTTTTCAATTAGTCTACGTACTGAAAGGTGTTTTACCTATTGAATGTGAGATCCCGTCCTTGAAACTAATTGTCGAACTTTTTCCCAACACCTCAACTGAGGAAGAACATTTTATTTACCTCATAAACCTTGATGAAATGCAATGAGATGTTTCTCTTTAACAAATCACATAAGAAGCATGTCAAGGCACATTATGATAATTCAGTTCAACCTCGTGTGTTTAATGAAGGATATCTTGTTCTAACATATGATCAGAAACATGACAAATTGGGAAAAGGAAAATTAAAATCGATGTGGTATGGTCCCTATGTCGGAAGTAAAGTATTAGAGAAAGGGGCCTATGAGCTACTGGATTATGATGGTATACCTTTGGGGAAGCCTCTCGATGGGAATTACCTAAAAAGGTACTATGCCTAAGAAATTTCGCATTGGTACCTTGTACATTTATATATAGTTAACTTTTGGTGTGGTTTGAATCTTGTCATATCCATGTCTTCTTATTCTCTGTCATGTTTTGACTTTGCGAATGGACTATTTCTATGGATTTGTTGATGGTTCCAGCCGTAATACCTGAATCTTGCTTCAACATCTTGGGTACTCTATTACCAATCCCATGACATAGTTAGTTCAGGGGGAGTTTTCCTAGGTTCAACTACTAATAACATTGTTGAATATCACGCAGTGAGAGGACTATTGAATAAATATTCCTCCATGGTGTCAATCATATGGTTGTATACCTAGACTCTTAGTTAGTGGTTTCTCAATTAAATCATGTGTACGCCATCCACAACCCCGTACTCCTCCGTCTTTTCTGGAGAGTACACCTCCTTGAGCATTCATTTGAGTCTATTACTTATCAACATGTCCCAAGATCTTTTAATTCAATTGTTTATTTTCTTGCAAATTACATTATGGACTGGCGTATTGCACATTCTTGACATTTTTGTACGTAAAATAACATGTAAATTTGTAAAATAAGAAGTATAAAGACAAGATCCATGTAAATAAATTCCATTGCAAAATTCTATGGTAATCCACAAGAGAAGTTTGTATATATATAAAGAGTTTGTACAAAAATGTGGTCCCAAGACCAAATCTAAAGCATGGTAGCTTTCTGTATGACAAAATAACGAAAAAACTAAATCTCATGGCTTTCAGTATACATCCCCTACTAAGAACTAATGATGCTCTTTGTAACACATGATGGCCCTCACCACTCTGCGTAGAAAGCGACTGAAACGTCCTGACACATCAGTTGTGTGTCGCTGGTACCTCCTCGGAAGGTGAAGATGTCAAGGATGTATAGGGTAATCCTTTGTAGGTTCTCCTCAACCTCATGTATCTCCTCACCAACCTCCTGACACACAAATATGACCCCCCTTACCTATCAATGGGCGAGGATCCCCCTGGCATGCCTACTCCGACATCTGCACAGTAAGAAAACTTGTCTTAGTATCACATATAAAAATCATAAAAATCATAAAAAATATAAAAGCATGCATCATAGTGTCTTTCTTACCTAGATTCCCCCACTTCTCTCCCTCGGGAATAACTAAGTCAGGATCACCGTGAAAATTGGTACCCGCGTAAGCATCATCATCTATCATAAGTAACTGGTCCCTCAACCAGTGAAAGAATGGTGCTCCATACTTAATCCTACGTCCAGTGCCACCATGGAGAGCCATCACCTCAACCCATCATAGCATGTGTGGATCCATCACATCTAGTTCTTTGATGGCAACTTGGGTCTCAAGAGAGGGACCCTCTCTAGGAAAAAGGATACTAAGATAGTTTTGTATCCAAACTGTTTCAACTCACCTATTCGGCACTTGGTGAGTTGGTATTTTAAGACCACCAATAGACCTTCTACCTAGTTGAACACAATAGGAGCCATAGCTTCCAAATAATAGAGAACATGTTCCCTAGAAGCTTGATGGGCCAGCTGACTCTCTGCTACTCGTTGCATGGTGAACAAACCAATCCTAAGAGGTATGTCCATCACATATTTTATGGGAATCTTTTTCCCACTCATTTGTTTCCTATGAAAACAATACTGAACAATGAGACCCTCAATGGTGATGTCCCCTCCTCATGGACCAACTAATGAGATAGGTGCACCTCTTCTAGACAGTCCATTGAGGAAATAGATATCCTCCACTTCCAAAGTAAGTATGTGGCCCCCCACCTTGAATTATTGTTGTTTAGGGTTCCACATCCTAGTCAAGTGTTCTAGTAGTCGTACTTGGGCCCTCATACTTGGAACCTGAAATAACTTCAGGATTCCACACTCCCAAAGCATGCTCACTGTGTTGTGGTCATTAGCACCATGCATGTCATCTAGTTCATGATCTCTCTCCTTCCACACCACCATGGTGACCTTCTAATGTTGTTGAATAACCAAATGGAGGCATTAGAGACCATTTTAAACCATTCTCGAGCCTTAAAACATTTTGATTTTGCTCCATATTTGAACTTTTTGGTTTGGGTTTCGCCACTGCACTCTGTCTTTTCAGACAGAGAGGTGACACTGCACTTTTTGCTAAGAAAATGTACAGTGTGGGTCAGTACAATCTTTCTCGCAAAGGAAAAGTGCGGTATTGCCATAGCTCAATATCCTCTTAAGAAATTACCCAAAAACCTTAAAAATGACATAAAAACAAAATGTAAAACCATGAAAATGAAGGTAAGTAGGAGATGATTCACTTGGTCCAGACGAAATGCAGAATGGTCACCTATAGCTCTCGCTATCTACACACCAAATTTGACCTCAAAAGGGGCTTTTTTCACCAAGTTGGATAGAAAGCACAAATGGTAAAAAAATTCTACTATTCAACCCTATTTATTCACTTTTTTGGATTATTATTAACAATTTTTATTATTTTTACCCATAATGGTCCTATATTGCTTAATTTTGGCCAAATTAGTGCTTAATGATCTATTGTTGAGAATTACAGGGCTCATGGAGAAGTATTACTAGTTGCAGAAGAGTTTTGTTTTCTCCTTTTTCATTCTCTACAAAATAAAAAAAGCTTCTGAGCTCTCTTAAAACCATAGTTGTGCTCATTAAACATTAGTACAAAGGTTTCAAGTCTACTTTTATCACTTTTTTGGGCTCGTTAAACTCTTCACAAAAAAGGAACCCCTTTGGAGTTATCTTTAAGCTATATTTATATTCGATATATGTTTTCGAGTGAACTTATCACTTTCACGCTCATAAAAGTACTTGAAAGGTCGTCTTTCCAAAGGTAGTTTACCCCTTTTTCAGTTCGGTTATACTATTTATGAAAAAGGTACGCTCTAGCCAAATCATTGACTAGAAGAGTTCTCTGAGGTATTATTTTATATTTTTTTGGGCCTCAGGGACTAAATTTTATGAAAATATAACTTTTTGAATTCTTCTTTAGTTCCGTTCAGACTCTCTAAACATGAATAACACTGAGTTTTATTCCATTAGACTCACTAAACTAAGAATTGAAAAAACCTCTCTTGGAATGAACCCCTCCTTTCTCAAGTTCAGAAAAAATATGAGAATGGATTTATCCTATGATAAGCTAGAATGAGAGTTTTTTACCCTCTTCCCGCTCATAAAAAATGAAAAGAGGAACTCATCAATCATGATGGGGAGATTAAGGGAAGGAAAATTGTGTTTCATTTGTATTAATAGAATCCTTCTAGTCACCTTTGAACATGGCACTTGTCTCTATTTCATTCAAATAGTTGCGTTTTCAGCTTGTCTCCGAGTCGATCCACTTTCATGAGTCATGTCACTCCTTTGATTCATTTCAAAGAATGTATCATCCTTCATCGCATTATGTCTGAGTATCTTCCTCGTCATGTCAACATTGCAAAGCCTTCGATTTTGTTGTTTTTTGTTCAAAGGAAAGTTGTGTATCAAGAATTACCCTCTGCAACCAAACCTACCTCTCTTTTGTGTTAATTACCTTTGAGTCAGTCCTGTGGTTAATTCATACTCAATTTAAAACAACTTTGTTCCAAGTTTCGTGTCATTAATGTGGGAATCATCATAGCCCTCCTTCGACAAGACTATTACTGATGACATCAGCACATTTTCCAGGAACTAATATTAGAAACAAGTTAGTACCTTGAGATATGCATGCCTTAATGGTAGGTTTCCTAGCTTTCGACAATAGGATTTAATCATTGGCCTTTGATCGAAGTATTCAATTGAGTGTTCGACATCAGTTCATTTGATCACATTCGTATGAATGTACTAGGGTACGTTGGGAAACATTGACATTAATGGTGATTTCCCTTGCGCTTGTTAATGGTCCTCATCATTGACTAGTAATCAAGTGGTTTCTACCATTTTCGACTTCAATAAATCTATTCACATGGATAGAATCGTACTTTCTTAGGAATGAGATGAAGACCCTGGGTGTTCATTGAGCATTCATTTGTTATGTTTTCCTTCCCCTAGGTTGTGATGGAGTATTTTGTATGAATCATTGCATGGATCCACATTGTATGTTTGTGGTTGTGCTCAGATTTGCATATGTATGGCATAGATCTACATTATATGTTTGGTAGTTATGTCCAAATTGAGTCTTCTTCACATAGATCTACGGTGTATTTCAGTAGCCATGAATTTTTGTATCTCACGTGGATATTCATTGTATTAGTCGGCAGCCAAGTTGTGAGTCTTTTTGGACATATATCAAAGTGTAAAAGTACTGTAGAAAGATCTTGATTGTTGATGAATTTTAGCCATTCGACCTTTTCCTCGAAGTCATAACCTATTATGTCAAAGTATTTTGTCTATCATTTCCATCTAGCCTAATACATTAGGGGGTATTTTGTTACACTTAAATCTCATAACCATCATGTTATGAGATGGGTATCCCATTTTTTTATCTAATCCCTCAGAGTCTAAAGTGGAGAAATGAAAGAAGGATTGTTCCCTTGTGTTTTTCCATGTTTTGATCCACCACCACACTTTGTCAACCAACAATAGGCATTACCTAAGTCAGCAATGCACCTTTCCCACTTGTGATATGTGGTGCTGCCACTTGTTTCCTTCATGCAGTAGGCATTATCCCATAACACCGCTTGTTTCCCTTTTGCAAAGTGTGGTTCTCATCCTAAAAACGAAAAAAGAATAAGTTTCGAGAAGAGACCTTCGTGGACCCTCATCCCTAAGAATATGGACAGGTGGAAATCGAATTCCCTTATCTTTGGGATGATCCCTCAACCTTATCCTTTGAATCCTCAACCCATTCTATCCATTCTATCCTTTAAATATTGGTTCACCCCTCATGGAAAAAGAGAGGAAGATTGTGTTAAAGCATAAAAACTCTGGCCAAATAATCCCAGACCTTTTTGAAGTCATTAGAGGCAAGGTGAATTTTGAGGCAAGGTTCCATTGGGAGGAGCTCCCAACACTGAGGCTTGGTTTTGATCTCTCCTTTTCTTATTATTATTACAAACATTGTTTTCTTTCTCATAAACATTGTCTATTTCATTGTAATGCTCTATTTATTGTTTTTTTCCTTGGTTATTAACATATAAGTATAGATTATCTTGTTACTCTCATGTGGTATTTGTTCTTTTGTGTCTATTGCAGGTCCATTCACCGCATAGCGCGAACACAACAAGTTCAGACCGATAGATCCGCCTATTGAAAGGTATGAGAGCAATTTAATTCAAGTGATCTAGATTTCTAGGGAAATTTTATTTGCATTGCAATTTTTTTTTGTTTTAGATATGAACCATTCAAACTAGGGAAACAATCTTTGTCTGCATTGACTGAGATTTTCCGTTAACATACTTTGCACTTGCAATACAAAAATCAATCTAGTGACTCTAATAATCATGTTATATTTATACTATAGGAAACATTTCCAGTGCAATGGTCAATAATACTTGTTAGACTTGCAATAGAAAAAGCATGCAACAACAAAAAATAATCATTGAAAAATAATGTTCTTAAACATGTTTTTCTAGAATATGTATATTCTACTACAAAGCATTCCTTTATTAATATTTATTTTACAATATTTACTTTACATATCAATATAAAAACAATTTAATGGCATTTTATTTTTTTAGGAGGATTATGAAAATCCCAAAGGACGAACTAGGTGATATCCAAAAATGCTAGTGGGGATGTCCATAAAATTGTACAAAGAGATGGTTAAAAAAATGGACATAATTGCATTGCAGGAAGAGTCATTTCAACAACAATGTGCTTTAAATGTATGCAATCACTATTTTTTCTTTTACGTACACATACTTAATTTATTTCACATTAAATTTTAATTTTCAATTGTTTTGTTGCAAAAAAGAAAAGAAAATGGAACCCATTCATCACATAAAACAGGATGACAAGGAAGAAAATGGTTGATAGCAAAGTTTGTGAGTAATTGTGAATTTTCCTTACAACTTAAGATTTCATATTGGTTATGATCTTTATATTTTAAATTTTTACACCCATCATTGGATGTCTTCAAATAGTTTATTACATACAAAGAAGAGCCATCCAAAGAATTGATTAGCTTTGGGTTAAGTATGGGTTATGAGTATATGTTGACATATCAAAGATTAATTATGGAAGTTTAAGTATTTGTGTTGTTTTAATTCTCTCACTTTATAATTAATGGAACAACAAAAAACATTTATATTAAATATATGATTTGTGATGGAGTATAAAACTTGCAGGAAACAAAGTATGGAGTGGAGCCAACAAAAGAGTTGTTGAGAAAAGGCATGAGACATGACTCTGAAAGAATGCGTATTATTTGTGCCTCAATTCTCGTTATGGTATGCTTTTCAATTTATATAATCATATACATTAATTGTCCATTTTTTCATTATTCTCACCAATGTAGACACTCTCATTACACTATATTTTTATGTTTGCAGATGGAAGTTGAAGAGGAGGAACACAGCCAAGGAAATCATAAAAAAAAATTATCAAATAACCCAAGTCATGCAAGTAGCTCGAGCACTGACAACAATTCCATCCAAGAATGAAGATCAATATAATTGGATGTTAATGCAAGTTGTTGTATGTTTTGAAATAATTATCTAAAAATCAGACATTTTGTATAATGTGATGGACATAGTTTCCTAATTGGAAGACAACAGGTTACCAATAAGTGTAACAATTATATATTAAAATTTTGATTATTGTGGAGCTTGATGTTGTCCCATTTTTTATGACAAAGGGCCTCTTATTCATATATAATAAAATATTTTTCGTATTGCATTGTCCAATGTCATTGTAAAATATTGCATCACTAATTAAATACATGGATTATAAAATATTACAATGAATAGATGTGAAATCCAATGATATAAAAAATTAATCCAAATATCATATCCAAACGTAATAATTAAATTTCAAATTATATGAATACTATTATAAAAATTATTTCATTTTTTAGTGAATAATGGAACTAAATAAATAAATAAAATATAGATGTATCAATGCATTGTATTTTTTATAATATCATCGGTCACTTGTCATCAATGAGAAAATGATAATCGATGCTTTTAATCATTTTATTCACACTGGTGCATTTAAGTAAAAGTGGCACTAATATAGTTAATGATGGAATGTAAGCACCAATGCTTTTGAAGTACAATCAAACTGATGCAACAAAGTGGTAATTATATGCCCAATGCAATTTTTGTTATTTGTACGCACTAGTGCTTTTAATATAGCAACACATCGAGATACAAAATATTGCAATTGCTCATAATGTAAAAATGCAATGAACGACAATGTCCTAGTAAACTTCATGGTTGTGTTTTCCTTCCATATCAGATCGATGCATTAAATAAGGATACAAGCATCATTGTTATGTTTCTTATAAAGCATTGTTGCACATAAAGTCATAGAGCATTGGTTCCATTAAGATAGTTGTATACACCAATGCTTGTTTGTATTAAAATTCATTGATGCTTTTAGATTTAATTTGCATCAATGTCTTTAATTATTCTAAGCATCAATGCATTCATTTCAGTAAGCACATTGGAAAAATTCCTCCGCTAAAACCTTAAGCCGCCAAGATTTTTTTAGTTATAATAATTTTTCGTAAAAACCTCCACTAAACCGTTTGATACCATTAGCAGAAATTGTAGCGGAGATTTTTTTGACAATTTTGGAAAATATTCTAACACTAAACACCTCTTATATAATGCCTTGTCCTTGTAGTGAGAATTTATTCCTCACAAATTTCTATTGGTGCATCTATTTCCTTCCCATTATCCTCCAAAGTAAACAATTTTACTTCTTCACATTTATGCCCTTTAAACCATTTGTTATTACAACCAAAACATAGTGCATTTTTCTCTTTTTTCAAACATTTCCTTTTTTGATGTATGAGTAGGTTGAGGTATTGCTTCCCTACGAGGAAAACTTTTGTGTCTACTTCATGCATATGTTTCGATTGTAGAATTTTGTTTACCATTACTTTTGGCTTGAATATGACGAGGATATTGCATAGATTTCATAATATTTTTAGGTTGATTTAAGAAACACTCATGTCTAATGAGAATTGAATGCATACCATCCCCCCAAAATAAATTGATCCTCTAAAATGAGTCTTGACACAAAAGGAACGATTAGGTACTCATTTGCAATCAATAAAATATCATATATTGAATGTCCCTATGGATGTCAATCCATATCACTGGTATGAATGGGTCACTAACCACTGCAACCACTAAGTCAATTTAGGAATCAGTGGTGTTTACAAGGCTCACTCCAAATACGATTGATCTTGATAAAAAAATGGTGAGTAAAAAATCACCCAAGGAAGCATTGCATAGAATTCCCCCACAATATTCAACTTGGTGGACAAGATGATAGTGATAGATGTCACAAATGATGGTGAAAGTATAGAGGTACAAGCTAAACGTGGAAATTTTTCCAAACAAACTGAGCAAGAAATGTTCCAAAGTGGCAATCTCCAAGTAACTGCAAAACAAGGAAATGTACAGAGGAAAACACTTTGCGACACTCTAAGATTATCTACACAAGTGGCACACAATCCACTACTCAAAGGTGAAAAATGAGAGGTACCATAAATAAAAACCATCATAGACAACAATCCTCTATATGGGTCCTAGAAAATAAGGCCATATTAGATATCCATTTACAAGTGAGGAATCAACTCATATTCATTGAGCTCATGAGAAAAACAACTATCTCAAAGTGACAAATCAGGGTGGCGTGCAACAACTTTTTTCAAAGAGAGTGGAATGATCTTTGCAATGACTTGAATGATATATAAAATGGAAGCTGCATGAAGAGGTAAAGAAAAAATGCATGCCAATAACCTCTTACCAAAAATCAGGCATTATGGATATAACCCAAATGCCACAAACTGCCTAAGAGCCATATCAATAATGAAAGCAAAGATTTGTAATGAAAACAAGGGAGATTCTTGCACCAAATTGAATGTCAAACACCTTAATTTGAGTGAAAATACATATCTACACAAACCTTGATTGATGACTTGTGATTAATCATTCACATCAAAGAGGAAGCAATACTCCATGCCAACATACACCAACTCCTCCACAATAAGGAATAGATATTGAAATGGCATGCTAAGCAACAAATATAAGTTTCCATGGTTGATTGTAGAAGAGAGTATTCCAAAAAAAGTGACTTCCATCCACATATTTTACTCCCACCACCTGCTTCACAAAAACCACCATAGAAAATGTAGGTGCTACCGTGGACCAAAAAAAGAAAATCATTGTTGTCAGCACAATGGAAACACTTAGATATGAACGTTTATATATATATATATTTGAATGCTTCCTCTATAATACTATACAATAATGTGGAGGTAGTCTATAAAACAAGGAACTCAATGGAGATTAGCGAATAGAGGCAGACGAAGTCGATAAGAGCTTAAAAAAAACTATAGATTTGGAAGCTACAACAATATCGCATTAGATCTACAATAAGAAATACTGAGAGACTCCGTCCAAATCTGCAAATCAAATGAACATTGATGAGTATAACAAAATAACAACAAATGGTATCCAATGCCAAGACTATGGTAGATGAAAAACTTATGGTTGGTCACTCATAAAAAAATAGGGCAAGAGACGCCTGCTCTGATACCATGTTGAAATCGTGACAAGCCTCGTAAGAAAGAAAACCAAAATATGTTATTGTTCTATTGATCTCTTATTGCAAATACAAGATAATGTCTTCCATTTGTAATAATGGAAATGGAAGAGGCCCAACATTAGCTAAGAATAATTGGGTGGATAAGGATTTCTACATCAACTTACAACTAAAAATAGTTGGATGTATTGGAAAACACCAACAAACTCTTCCCTAGAAGTATAGGATTTCAAAATAGTGTTGGCCACTTTTCCTCGCTTGCACGACCTAGGTTCTGCGTAGCCCGCCGATCCAACAACTACCTAGGATATTGGCCCAATAGAGCAAGACCCATCAGCAACACTTGTGATGTAGGCGCAGTCTCACTCGAGATATCTCATAGATGGATAACCGTCGAAACCATGTTTCCGCGATTGTCGAGGAAGTATAGTCCCTTGGATCGCAACCAAGGAGCTCAACGAAGGAAATAGGGCAGTTGGACGGAGGAGTCGGTTCTGTGCGAATGAGCACAATGGTATGTCATCGCGTACGACCTGACTTTCCTTTCCCCCTAGCAGCTGCTGCAACTCATGCGGCGCAGCTGACTCACATCAATCGGCTCCATGACTTAAGTTGTGGTTCATAACTGGAATTATATAGAATGATATATATTTATACAAGTTCAATTCAGTAAGATATCATGTTCATCCATATACCAATTGCAAGAAACTAACAGAAACTGAACCATATTTAACATTGTACGGGAAGCAACTATTAATCAATCACATAAACATTCACCACATCAATCATTCATTTGGACACAAGAAATAACGTGGAAACCCATCTGGGAAAAACCACCAAGGTGCTCTTCATCTGGCATGAAAAAGGATATAGCACCTTGCAGTCTGAGAGATGCAGACTGATCTTGAGATATGTCTTTAAGTTCAAAATCATAGTTCTCATGCTCTGTCTTATCTCCCCTAATATACTACTACTACCTATAGATCCGCATACAGTTTGGATTGACTCTCCTAGCATATGTACTGCTCTAGCATAGCTTCCTCATTGTACTATTCTCTCTGCTTCCTACAGATTCCTGGTTACCTTCCTCTTAGATCTGTTCTCTGCAACTCTATACAGCTCTCATCTATCAAACCTATTATGTAATTACGACTAACAAAAAGCAAAATTCTAACTATTAAATCTCTCTTATTTATAACATTTAACATGACCGCACTGGGTCGACTGCTTACAGGAAGTTTGTTAACTGTCACCATCAGCCGCCCCCTAGGCTACAGCTGTGGTGATCATGACTCGACACGAGGCACTAACGTCCTTACTTACAGCATGCTTTCACTCGTGTGGCATCCACCAACTTAAGCTGGCTTCTACACCCATGACCGCCCTGTCACTTTCCAGCCCTTTTCCCTTTGTGTGTGCTTTCGTGCCTACCTTTCCTTTGCCTCGCACCTCTATGCTCTACCTTCGCAGGTCGTTTTTGTCCTTCGTGCTCTTCCTTTGCTTCTACCGCACGCGCGACGTATTTTCCTTAGCTACTTGTGATCCGGATTTATCCAGGAACACAACAGAATACACAAATAACCATAGAAACAAATATGTATCAAAAATAACACTTCATTTCATTAATGAAAGAACTGAAACTTGTTTACATACAGAATGGAAATAAACTAGCTAGAGTGCTGGTAACTTATCTCTGAGAAGAGATGTGGCGGCTACATGCCTATGAACTCTGTGTTACAATGAGGCTTGAAAGCCTATATATTATTGAGAAATAATGGAAACCCTACACATCCAAAAACCTAACCCTGGGAAGTGAAACACCAAAATGTGGGCCCCATTGGGTAACTTGGTACATCAATTTCCCAAGGTCGTAACTTTGGCATACTACCTCCATTTGATGCACATGATACATTGTTAGAAATATCTCTTCAAGGACTACATCCATAAGTGGCAAATATTAAGTTCAAAATAGACTCATATTTTCCCGACTATTCGATTCCAAAAAACGTCATTTAGGGCCTCAAAATGGCTCCGAAATTTTAGGACCCGAAAACTGCCAGAAAGAGTAAATTGTGCTACAATTAAGGAAACTGGAAAACTAAAAGAAACAATGGTGGGGGTCCAAGTGGAATAGGTGGGTGGCCACCAATATCCTATTGGATCAGCGCGTGTGAATTTCCTTCTTATGCCCCTTTCCCCAGACCAACAGGCCCCCAACACTCACCTGTGGCTCATCCCGAGCCCCTTTTCGCAACTACGACAGTATTTTCTTGTATCCATATTTACCATTGGCCACCAGAGTCCATCTTGCAAAATATTGTGCACTGTTGCTTTCCCAGCATAGTGTCCTCTAGAGACACCCGCATGTGATTCCACCATTACCCATTGTCTTTCATTCTCAAAGACACATCTACGCAGTATTTCATTTGGTCCCAACTTATAGAGTTGTCCCACTATTAGTGTATAGTCTGAGGCTTTGAAAACTAGCTGTTTCTTTTTCCATATTTAATAATCTTTAGGTGCATACCCTATTTTAAGTAAGTGTATAATTGCATCAAATTTTTTATCAACAACATCTATAGCAAATAGTTGTGCATCCGGTAAATTGTCCTCTAGGCTGGTGGGTTCCTCCCCAGTTTCAATTTGCAATAAGTGGCCAGGCCCAACATTTAGTCGTCCTAGCTTCACAATGACTTCAAAGTCAAATTCTTGAAATAGGAGGAGACACTGACAGATTTCCCCCTCCCCAACACTGGGTTATTGACCAGGTATTTTAGCGCGGAATGATCAGTGAACATTTTGAAATGTCTACCCAATAGATAATGTCTAAATTTTTATAGCATATAGACCATTGCGAGCCCTTCTCTTTCAGTTGTTGTATAAATTTTCTCTCTCGTTGATGTTTCCCATTGGAAAATGCGATCGGGTGGTCAATTGCACCATCTCTTGGTTGGGTCAACACTATGCCAAGCGCAATCGATGAGGCATCAACATGTACATGGAATTCTTTTTTCCAATTTGGAAATATTAATGTTTCCATACTCTCCGGGAAGTTTTCATTCCATTCGAAATTGGCATC
Organism: Pseudotsuga menziesii; assembly: GCA_001517045.1. Classification (NCBI taxonomy): domain Eukaryota; kingdom Viridiplantae; phylum Streptophyta; class Pinopsida; order Pinales; family Pinaceae; genus Pseudotsuga; species Pseudotsuga menziesii. The sequence goes on along the minus strand of LPNX010995231.1, from coordinate 52,200 downwards.
TTTTTTTAACAGCTTCTCTATCAGGGCATTTTTCTCTGCATGCCCTCTTATGAATTTCCTATAATACCTAATGTGTCCCAATGTATACCTGAGTTGCATGACTAATGTGGGCAGAGGAAAGTCTAGGATAATTGCTACCTTCATGGGGTACCAGGATCCCATCACGGCATACTACATTTCCCAGCAGTACATCGAAAGGTGCACAAAAGATACATTTTCTCAAGTTCAGCACAATTTGATACTGGTGACACCTCTCCAGCATCATGCGCAAGTTTTCAATATGGTCTCTTACCAAACCAAAGACCGTCCAGTCATCAAAGTATACTTCAAGAAACTTATGAATGAAATCTTTGAAAGCAGATACTACTATTCTAGAAAAAATTACAGGGGCATTTTTAAGGCCAAAGGGCATTACCATGTATTGGTAGCATCCCCATTCTGTGACAAAGGTTGTCTTGTGTCAATCTTCTTGTGCAATTTAGACCTGATGGTATCCTGAGAACGTGTTTGTGAATGAGTACATTTCTTGTCCACCAACACTTTCCAAAACCTCATCCATGAAGGGTGTAGGAAATGGATCATGCAAGCAGGCATCATTTAGTTTTCTCAGGTCGGCACAGATTCTGACTTCACCTGTCGCCTTTTTGTCCTAGATGACGATGGGGCTTATTCATTCTGATTCTTCAACTGGTTCAATAATTCCCACCTCCAACATGCGATCCAGTTCTGCTTTTACTTTCTCCTTATAACGTGGGTTTAATCTATATGGATGTTGTTTCACTGGCCTTTCATCGGGTTTGAGTGGAATTTTCATTTCACCCAAATCTCCTACTATTCCTTTCATCTCCCTGAAATTTGTCAAGAATAGGTCCTAAAATTCATGTAATAGATCGGTGATTTTGGCAACTATTTCTTCATCCCAGCAATCTCCAATGTTGGAAAATTCTAGATTGTCTTCCAATCCAAATGTTAACCTTTTTAATCTTTAGTGGCTTAATGAACTGTTCACTGGAAATGTTGCTTCCTTCTACCTCGCGTGATCCTTCCAATTCAGGAATATTGATGTTGGTTGGATCATCGTCTGGGTCCCAAAGAGATTATAGCACATCATCCAATGCTGGACTATCTCACAGCGTTGGTGGGAATGCGTAGCATAAGGTTGAGAATACACAATCTCCAGTGGGATCTCGGCGAATATTTTTTCCTTGATAGTTTTCAATGCAACATCAACTGTAGGTTGTTCATCTGCAAACTGGAATGTGTAATTGAATTTATGTGCAACTTCTTCCTATTCCCTTGTCTCCTGGCACAGCTTCATAGATGCATACCAACCTCGTGGTGTTGTCTCAAGAGTATGGATGAAATGATGAACCCATTTGTTATAGCGGATTTCACCACACTAGGTGAATCACACATTGTATGGCCTTCCCCTGTCTCGCTGCAGACTCATTAGCCCCTATGGACCACTTTTTGTCTTTTGAAGTGTCCTTGATCATCCCTAAAAACATAAGAAAAGTGATATACACGGCTTTTCCCCCGATAACCGCGTACATACGCGGATATTCCCTCTATAGTCGCGTACGTCGGGATGTATGAATAATCCAAATCATTTTGGAGCGTTCCTTGACTTGGATCCGACTCATATGACTCCTGGCCTTCCATATGCCTTGAGATCGCATGAA
>LPNX010995231.1:4758-48982 GCA_001517045.1 Pseudotsuga menziesii | reverse complement strand
GTACTTTGCAGGGGTTATTCTGCAGGTGTCCCGGCCAGGTAGAGGTCGGACAGCACAGTCGCTTTATGCGTTGAAGCTGAGGGCCACTATAATTGGTTATGTACCTCTTCTTGTAGTGTATGGGAGTTTCGAGCCTCTCCTAGGCGAGACATACCTGCTGCATTCGGGAGCTCACATATCCTCCCCGTGGTTTGCTTGTATTTTGGCTATAGATTTTCTTAAGAGTGTGCTCTTTGTGCGCTAGTTGGCCTTTGGGATCGTGGTTACTTGAGTATATTTATGCTCTCTTGAGTTTGGGTCTTTTTATTTTCGGCATGCCTGATATCCTATCACCCATCCTTGGTCCCAGTACGGACATTGGTGTTAGACTTGGGGGCATCACAACCCCTTACCGTGCTCATAGATTTGGGAATGGTCATATTCCATCCTCTACTCCATTTGTGGAGGATTTTTATTCCCTTCGCTCGGTCTTTACACCAGTGGTCACCCTCATGGGGGGTGGTAGTGGATGCGTGAACGTTGGGTCTACACCTTACTTTCATTTTTATGTCTCGTTGTTCACCGCATTGTTTCCTTTGGGTGCTATTGCCATGATCATTCCTCCCTATATCCTATAGTTTGGATTCTTTATTGACTATTTTGGGATGTTTTGGACTAATATGGTTGTCATGTAGGATCCAATTTTTCTACACTCTCTCCGAGGTTTCGACCCATTCGTTCCTATCACAGGTATTACGTCTACACTGGCATATAGGTTAGGTTCACCATCGTTTGCATTTTGCATGACCTTATGACCATGTCACTATATCCTTAGGTACGAACCCACTCTATTATGTCATGGAACCTTCTTGCTGCTATAGAAGTGGCATGATATGAGTGGTAGAGCCTCACCTTACATGGGTACCCTAGTTAGTGCCTTATTTGCAGTTGGTTCCCATGCCGATGTTTCTCCCTTTAGGGTGTGGGAGTCCGTTGTATAGTATTGCCATGAAATTTCGCAAGAGCCTCATACTCCTCTTGATCTTATGCTGGCCATGATCCCCCAGACTCCCTTGTATCAAGTTGTGGATGCATTATCATGAGCTTTGCCTGTCTTGATGAGCTTTATGTCGGCTCCCCTGACATTACGTTTCAGCCGTATAGCCCGAGCTTGTCTCATGTCTAGCCATGCAGAGCCTTTCTTTATATCCTTCGCAGCTTGATTCCCTTTTTACCGGGAGGGTATTTTCCCCCGAGTGTTGATATCCTACACATGTATCCTTGCATTGAGCATAGGTATGTTCCACTGTTTGGAACTAGTTTGTTTGCCCTAAATGACACTCGTCTCCTCCTAGTTTGTAACTATAAAGCTAGTTTATTCTTTTTTCAAGCTTTCCAAATAACTGAAAAAGACCAAAAAAATCAAAAAACCAAAAAGCCGGACAAGAAGAGATATTATCTTTGGCAGCTGTCGAGTCGTGTTGCCTTCGAACAGAGCACTGTATATCACATCCATTGGTTGGGTTATAGTTTCACTTAGGAGCTGTACTCGTTATCTGAGTTTATCTCCACTGACTGGTTAAGCTTCCAGTCCCTATGGAGCCTCTATTGATGCCTCCTGCATCATAGAGATGTCCCAGTTTGTATATCGAGTCTATGCTGCCTTCATTTAGTCACCATGCACCGTTATGCTCTTGTTCGAAGGAAGTTGAAACCTGAGTCGTCCATTCCTCAGTTATCTTGACTTTGCATGTCGACCATTCCCGGTACAGTTACTGGTTTGTGCACCTTATGATCGAGTCCTTCCACATTATATAGCCTTGCTGAGTACCTCGTGTTGGATGATGGGGGATGCCCTAATGCCTCCTTCTAGCGGATTTCATCCCATCGACTTCAGATCATTTATTCTGGGATTGGAGTGTAGAGTCATTTTTGAGTGCCTTGAGACTTGCATTCATCAATGGCAGGTTCTCTTGCCATCGACAGTTTTGGGAATACATCAATGTCCCTTGATCGATGGATTCTCTCAAGTGTTCGACCTCAACTCATTTATTCACACTTGTTGGTTTGCACTCTAGTACCTTGATTCCCATTTTCATTATCGATGGGTGATCTCGCATCTGTTAACGGTATACATCAATGACCGGTAATCAGATGATGGACTACTATGTTCAACCTCGACACCTCTATTCGCATAATAGGACATGTACTCGTAGCGGTGTGTGTAGAAGACCTTCCAGATTGGTGGCATCCATTATATGCTACCTCCTTGATCGTGCCAGTGTTCATGAGATTTCAGCTCTCATGACTTCTTCCAGTATATGTCAGACATTTCTAGCCACTATGGAGATCTTGATCTATTGTATATCTTCAGCCTTTGTGGAGATCATGGTCCTTTGTATATCTTCATCATGGAGATTCTGATCTATGTATATTGTACGTGGCGATGACAGCATATGTGTTATCATGTTTCATGCCTATTGATGGCCATTGTACTCTTATGTATCCGGGACTGCTATATGTATTTGCAGTTATATGCAGAGTTGTATTATGGTATTATGCTGATTGGGTGGCTGGTCTTCCATTTGGGTACCTTCATCACTTCACTTCTGGGATGGACTTATAATGTATTTCGGCCATCGTATAACCCCTCTGATCTCATACATTAGGGGGCATCTGTTATAGCGAATTTCACCACACTAGGTGAATCACACATTGTATGGCCTTCCCCTGTCCTGCTGCAGACTCATTAGACCCTATGGACCACTTTTTGTCTTTTGATGTGTCCTTGATCATCCCTAAAAACATAAGAAAAGTGATATACGCGGATTTTTCCCCGATAACCACGTACATACGCAGATATTCCCTATATAGTCGCGTACGTTGGGATGTATGAATAATCCAAATCCTTTTAGAGCGTTCCTTGACTTGGATCCGACTCATATGACTCCTGGCCTTCCATATGCCTTGAGATCGCACGAATTTGACCTTTCAGTATCCCTTTGAAAAGCTATATAAGGAACCCCTTGAGACATTCAAAGCATAAGAGAGAATTGAGAGTAACGAAACTATAGTCCATTGTTTCCAGAACTTATGCTTGAGTCTGCATCCCTTTGTCCCTTGGAGCACTGTTGTGTTCTTCCCAAGCTTGCCTTTTTCTAGTGAGCTTGCTATCGGAGTGATGGAGGATTGAGGTGGTGGAGGCCCAAGTGGGGGATTCAGTTTCTCTGGTTTGCAGACATGCCGTCAGAGGTTGTCACTTGTAATCTCTAATTTATATTAATAGAAATATCTTTTCCTGTCCAATAATGTGTATTTGAATGAATATTGTATCCATTGGAATATGCCAAATGCTTTTACATTATTGATTATATATGCTAGAATAGATCTAACACCATGAAATATAGTATGCTTGTATTGTTTACTTATTGTTGAGGAAGTATTATATCAATTCAAGCCGAAGATTGGAAAGCTCAACAGGGATCTACTTCAACCGTCCGGAATAAGGTACGAGGTTCGATCCTTTAGTGTTAGACATTTTATTTCTATTACATATTGGAAAAGATTTATTTCTGGAGTCTAGCTGTCTGTTGTGGTACCCCAAGCCATAGGAATTTCTCTCCGTAACACCATTCCTGGCAAGGGTAGTTTGAGAATGTTGTGGAACAGTGTTCCAAGCGTTCCACAGGATTCAACACCATGTATATCTTTGGGTTACAGTTGTAATTTCCTCTCCAAAACTTACTTCTAGCAACCTTCTTTATTGCGGTCATTCAGTTACGGTGCTCTTATGCATACCCCACTATCGTGCGGGCATAGATTTTAATACAAAGTCTAGTGCAAACAGTCATTATGGCTCTGTTACCAGTTCTTCAAATTCAATTAAGAAGGCTACCAAGTTAGGCAGTCCTTCATATGTGGGTAGTGATCATGACTAAGTTCCTACTCATCTGACAGACTTAGTTATCTTGGCACATTTTCTCGATGAAACTTCATGCAATCGGTTCTACCACTTCTCCAGTGCCTCTCCTGAGTCTGATGTACATGAACTCTCACATTTCCAACTTAGGTTACCATCTGCAGTGAAATTAATATAGTCTTCCTGAAGGGTGGTTATATTGTAGATGGTGTCCAGGTGATCACCATGCCCTTCGTTGAATACCAGTTCAACATACCTTGATCCTTCTAGCGGGTCAAGGGGTGCAACGACCTGCATCTCATGATCTTCAAATGATAGGATCCTTCTTTTGAAATTTATGATCGTTTGGTTTTCCATTTCCCAATCAATCCTAAGCAGTGCAAGGTATGGGGTGGTATCGTCTACTATGTCAATGACTTCAAAGTCTGCAAAAGTGCGTAATCCTTCAATGTCCACTTGAACTTGACCCAGCCTACCAACAGGGATGACCTTTGCTTGATTTGCAAGCCTTAATTTAATGGGGAACCATTCTAAGGGTGGATTGCCCATTATTTCCCACATTTGGTGCATTAAAATGTTGACATCGGATCCCAGGTCAAGGATGATATAGTCCATATCATAATCACCAATTTACATGGTCATTCTAAGTTCGCGTCTTGTCTTGAGCTTGGTCTTGATACTGTTAACCTTCTCTGGAAGAGGGTCTCCCTCCGGAAGTGTCTCGATGAGTGCTTCCAGTTCTACAATTGCTTCCTTATCCTTGATTAGCACTAAACAACTTGACAAGAAAGGTTTAAGTTTACTAACCTTATCTGCAGTTTTGTCCATACATCATTGTTCAAATATCTTATGGAATCTTTCAGGCATATCCTTCACTTGGCCTGAGGTAGATGGTTGTTCTGCGTTGATGAACTATGGACACACATCCATGAATATATGCTTTTTTTCTTGAATGTCAATTGGCACTTTCTTATTTGCGGTAGGTCGCACCTGGGGTTGCGCGTGCATCACAGGATCTGTTTGGGTGGCTTGGTCTGCACTTGTCGTAGCACCTCCCCTCGTGACCACTGCCACATTTGGTTATCGTGGTTTGAAAACTATCATCTTTATATTGATATTGGCATTTGGATTGGGAGCATCCAGCAGAGGATTTGGTGTAGGGTTTGATACCGGGTGGGCTGGCCCAAGCGTCCAGGCTTGCCACTAAGCAATGAGCTGTGGGCATTGCTCCACATTGTGATCCTGTCTGTAGTACAAGCAAGTCCTTGCAGGTTCTAGGCAATCCCTAGCGTAATGCCCTAGTACTCCACAATTGTAGCATACAAGTAGCCCTCTTCCTCGGCCAAATCCTCCTCTTCCTTGAGCCCTGAAATTGCCACCACCCCCTTTGAGGTGGCTGTAACATGTATTGTGGTTGCTGGTATTGTTGTTGGTATAAGTTATATGGGGTCGTATTCTGAAACTGGGTTTCCATCTGAAACTGTTGCGGAGATGGGAATTGTGGTGCAGCCTAAAACTTATGGGGATCCTGGAACTAAGGGGGGGTCTATTCAATCTTTATTTGCACTTCCATCTTCATCAAATATGCATCTACCATTTTCTCCCTCATGAGTTGGTATGCACTACAATATTTTTCATCATGACCTACAGATTTAGAAAATTTACTGTTGGTTGTGGAGCCTAATCTTCTAGATCTAGAGATATTATTCAGTTGTGATTGTAACCCAGGAGTACTGTACACTCATCCCCCCTACCTTGGGGTTCAGGGCAGCACCCCCAAAAAGGGGGTTCGGGGGCAGCGCCCCTGAGAAAATGGAGGTTCGAGGGTGGAGCCCTTGAGAAAAAAAAAATTGGGATGTGTGTTGGCCAACAGTATTGCAGACCTGTGGTATTGGGTTAACCCTAGATTTTTCCCATTGTATTTCCCCTATAAAAGAAATCATTGTAACATCAACATGTATGGTATTGTATTGTATTGGAAGAGAGACTGTGAGAGCGTGAAGAGGAAGTGCAGCGGTTTTGCTGTAGGGTGTATCCCTTCATCTTTCTGGACTGTAATAAAAGGACTATCAATTTCTTTGTGGACGTAGCCCATCATTTGGGTGAACCATGTTATATTTGTGTCTCTCTGTAATGTTTTAATGTGTTTTGCATCTTGTTTATTGATTTAACTGTATATCTGTTATTTCTCTACGGTCCTATTTTCTAACAATTGGTATCAAAACCAAAAGGTCTAATTGATTGGTAAACTCGCAGGAAAGAAGGGTTCCTGTTTTGAGTGGGAGCAATGGCAGAAGAAGGAGAGTTTAGGGTCGAGAAATTTAACAGCCAAAACTATCAGTTATGGAAGATGCAAATGGAGGACTATTTGTACCAGAAGGATCTATACCTGTCGTTGGGTGGAAAAGAAAAACAGTCAGTGGCTATGAAGGATGAAGAATGGGAGGTTCTTGACAGAAAGGCACTGGGAACAATATGGATGTGCCTGGCTTCGTCGGTGGCCTTCAATATTTTGAAATAAAAAAAAATAGAGGGTGTGATGAGCACATTGAGTAAGCTCTACAAAAAACCCTCGGCTTCTAACAAGGTATTTTTAATGAAGCATTTATTTAATATGAAGATGTCGAAAGGTGTATCTGTTACTGACCATTTAAATGAGTTTAATACACTTACCAGTCAGTTAAGTTCTATAAAAGTGAACTTTGATGATGAGGTTAGGGCTCTTCTAATCTTGTGCTCATTGCCAGAAATTTGGAATAGCTTGGTCATGGCTGTAAGTAACTCTATCCCTAGTTCAAACACTCTTAAGTTTGATGATGTTGTTGGTGTTATTCTTAGCGAGGAAATGTGAAGAAAAATCACAGGTGAGACATATAGTAATGTGTTGACCATGGAGAGCAGAGGGAGACAAAACGAGAGAGGAAGGAGCCCAGGAAATCATGGAAAGTCTAAAAAGGGCAGATCCAAGTCCATATTCGGAAAAATAGAGTGCTGGAATTGTGGTAAGAAAGGACATCTAAAGAAATACTACAGAGCTCCAAAGAAGAAAGGAGACAGACAGCAAGAGACTACTCAGGGAGCGAATGTAGCAGGTGATGTGTTACAAGATGCTTTGATTCTTGCATTAGATAATACTAGTGATTACTGGGTAGTATATTCAGGGGCTTCATGTCATGCTACACCCCATAGGAAATTCTTTCATGGTTATGTTCAAGGTGATTTTGGGCATGTGCTATTGGGGGATGATGAACCATGTAAAATTTTTGGAAAGGGTAAGGTACATATTAAGTTAAATAATGGAAATGACTGGCTGCTAAAGGATGTAAGGCACATTCCTACTATGAAAAGAAATATGATCTCAACAAGGTAGTTGGGAGATAGCGTCTGTTTGTCTACGTTTGGAGAAACGTGGTGGAAGATCACTAAAGGATCATTGGTAATAGCAAAAGGAGATAGGGTAGGTATGTTATATTTATGTCCTCATAATACTGATTATTCTATCTCTGTAGATTCCATAGAAATAGGTGTGGAATTGTGGCATCATAGGCTTGGCCACATGAGTGAGAAGGGGATACAGATTCTCCACTCAAGGAAACTGCTTCCAGGTCTGAAGTAGGTAAGTTTGGAATTCTGTGAGAACTGTGTTTATGGAAAACAGAAGAGAGTTAGATTTCTTAGGGTTGGGAAACAAAAGAAGAGTGAAAAGTTAGAGCTTGTCCATACAGATGTATGGGGACCAGCTCAGGTACAATATCTTGGTGGATCTCATTATTATGTTACTTTTATTGATGATGCAACTAGAAAAACTTGGGTTTATTGCATTAGACAAAAATCTGATGTGTTTGATACTTTTAATAAGTGGAAAGATTTGGCTGAGAATGAGATAGGAAAAAGGTTGAAATGTCTCAGATCTGATAATGGAAGCGAGTTCTGCAGCAAGAATTTTGACAGTTATTGTTCACACAATGGGGTTCGTAGAGAGAAGACAGTCCCTGGAACACCCCAAGAAAATGGTGTCTCTGAAAGGATGAACAGAACGATCATGGAGCGTGCAAGGTGTATGATATTGCATGCAGGGTTGCCCTTATAGTTTTGGGCTGATGCTATAAACACTGTTGTTTATTTAATAAATAGAGGGCCTTCAAGCGCTTTGGATGGTGGCATTCCAGAGGAGGCATGGATAGGTAAACAGGAAAAATACTCATTTCTGAGAACTTTTGGTTGTGAAGAATTTGTCCATATTGATAAAGATGATAGAACAAGCTTGAGGCTAAATCCAAGAAATGTACCTTTATTGGATACAGGGCTGATGATTTTGGTTATCGCTTATGGGATATTAAAAATTGCAAAAACATTAGGAGTAGAGATGTAGTATTCAATGAAAAGGTCATGTACAAAGATCAGTTGTAGGGAAAGAAAGAAGAAAAAAGAAACACAGAGTACATAGTGCTTGATGAAATCAAAGAAAATGAAGTTCCAAAGGCACCAGAAAATCAAGAGAAGCAGCAGGTACCTGAAACTCCTGCAACTGTAAGAAATTCTACCAGGTTAAGTAGACCCCATGAATGATTCTCTCCTTCACTATATTATTTATTGATGAATGATTCTGGTGAACCAGAATGTTATGAAGAAGCAATGCAGGTAGAAACTAGAAAGAAGTGGGAGCAAGGCATGGATGAGGAGATGGACTCATTGGTAAGAAACCAGACTTGGGATATGGTTAAGTTGCCTGCAGAAAAAAGGGCATTGCAAAATAAATGGGTTTACAGGTTAAAGGAAGAAGATGGAGGAAAGAAGCGGTACAAGGATAGAGTTGTTGTAAAGGGGTTTGCATAAAAGAAAGGTATAGAATTTGATGAAATATTTTCTCCTGTTGTTAAAATGACTTCAATTAGAACTATTTTAAGTCTAGTGGCAGTAGAAGATTTGCATCTTGAACATTTAGATGTAAAAACAACCTTTCTACATGGGGATTTGGAAGAAGATATTTATATGCAGCAGCCACAAGGGTATGAGGTCAAAGGGAAGGAGAATTTGGTTTGCAGGTTGAAGAAGAGATTGTATGGCCTGAAGCTAGCTCCCAGGCAGTGGTATTTAAAATTTGATAAGTTTATGATAGAACGAGGTTATGATAGATGTCATTTTGACCACTGTGTTTATTTCAAGAGGCTAGATAACGGAAGATATATTATCTTGTTATTGTATGTGGATGACATGCTTGTTGCAGGGTCTAACATGCAGGATATAAATGTGCTCAAAAGAAAACTAGCTAAATCATTTGCGATGAAGGATTTGGGTGCTGCAAAGCACATCCTTGGTATGAGAATAACAAGAGATAGGAAAAATCACAAATTGACGTTGTCTCAAGGTGAGTACATAGAAAAGGTGTTGCAAAGGTTTAGAATGCAAAATGAAAAACCAATCAGTACACCTTTGTCCAGCCATTCAAACTAAGCAAGGATATGTGTCCAGAGACACGGGAAGAGATAGATTACATGTCTGAGATTCCTTATTCATCAATGGTTGGGAACTTGATGTATGCCATGGTGTGCACAAGACAAGATATTGCACATGCAGTGAGAGTTGTGAGTAGGTATATGAATAATACAGGTAAAGAGCTGTTGGTTACTATGGGCAGACCCAGGTTTACTTATAATGTACCAACAACACCCCTAACTCACTGGCCCTTTCGGCAATAGACTGCAGAGTGGCCTGAAGTCTCACCCGAAGTGATCTTAGATGGTTTGGCTAAAGACTCAAGTGTCCTTAACCAGGTTCTGTAGCATCCTAGTGCCTCGCGGCTCTTCTGAGCCAGCGAGATCTTTCTGTGAGTCGCAGTTCTCTCTTACTCGTGGACTCTAATAGGAGGATGGCTCCTATCGCATTGCAGCGACTAGGATGATGCGTGAACTCTCCCTTCCATGTTTCTCACTATCTGCGATATCTCACACCAAAGCTCCTCTATCAGTGCGATATCGCCTTCTGTCAATGTGATATCTCCTATAGTACGGACCAATGCAACTCTCAAGGTCCAAAGGGTTTCTCACTGGGAGGAATAAATCGGCTGACCTCCAACAGGGTGTTAAACAACCTTACACGCACTTCACGGTTCAACACACTTACATCGCTATACTGAACTTGCTGAATAAGTATACTGGAAACACTTAACAGAGTGACTATTACTGTGTGAAACAAGCACTGATCAACTCATAAGCAGACACTTGATACATTTAAACTCGTCTTTCACCTTCTATAATGCTGTAAAGGAATGAGAACATACAAACATTTACTAACTGATATACGGCATTCATGTAACAGATAATAGATAGCAACTAAGTAACACAATCACATGAAGCAATCACATAACACACTGATTTTATGTGGTTCACTTCCAGGGTAGAAGCTATGTCCACGGGAACTGGGTTATATATTATAACTTGGGAGAGTAAAGACAGTTCCACTGCAATTTCATATGCAGCTAATATCTTCTGGGTAACTCTGCACACACCATCGAGAGCCCTTCTCTCTTAGATCTCTTCTCTTCTTATATTGCTTCTCTTACAATATACTCTTCCTCTCTCTCTCTCTCTCTTTCTCAATCCCTGCGGATTGTTACATACATACTCTAGGAGTCAGCTACTAGTTACAGTAACATACTACATACTGAATAACAGAACCAAAGCTCGGCTCTTCTATAATACAAAAGATCTATGAGCTAACAGATCATCGAATGACTAGCTGAATAGCTAATTAGTTAACAGACTGTTCGACTAGCTGAATAGCTAATTAGCTAACCTTTTACAATACAAAATACATCCCTTTATAGGCGGCCCAAAGGTCTCCCCATTACAACACTGTGGGCCTCTCCCAACAGCAACCCAAAACCCTAACTATTATAGTCAGTGTATCTGTACTTGAACTGCTGCTTTCCATCACACCACAGCTTCCTACAGTCTTCCATGCTTCCCAACGTTGACCGTGGGTACCGGCACCGCTTCCTTTTCTGTCCTTCGGCTTCAATACCTCGGCCTCATTGCTCCTTTTCCTTTATGAGGGTAGCTGATCCCTCCTGTCTACGCCGCTGCCTTAAGTGCAGTGGTTGAGCTTTCTCCTCTCGGTCGCTCAGGTATTGTTACCTTTGACTTACTCTTTCCAAAACAACATCTTTTCCTGTAGCTGCGAGACCCTACTCGAACAGTCCCCTAACACTTACTTGTGGCTCATCCCTAAGCCACTAATAGCTAGCTTCTCCTGCTGTATTTTCTCCTTGGCTTCCTGCGAAGTCTTTGTAAATCTCTGTCGAAGTCCTATGACTTCTTTCTCCATAGCTTCAACACACTCTTGTGTCGTTTCAAGCATAGCTTGACTAATGCTTGAGTTTTCTGTAAATCTAGTTCGTAGGTTTCTCGTATCTTCCCTTCCCTTATTATCGTACTCTCGCTCTCGTCGCTTACAAGACCTGATATACTCCAAAGTTGCCTATAGGTTTTTTCTTGGGTCAACAACTCTTTGAAGGATCTTAAGCTCTTGAGAAGCCTTCCACAGATATCTTTTCCCCTTTATCTGGGTTAGAACTTTTATCACAGAGGAAATATAAATCTATATCTTCCAGCCTTCTCAAACATTTCATTCAGTCTGGAGCCTTCTTATGCGAAAGGTATACAAACCAGGAATTCCATTCCGAGAACAAGCCTTTGTCTACATCTTGAAGTTTTGCTTGTTCGGTTTGTTTTCCCTTTCACTTTTCTTCTCAGCAAATCGCTCCAGGTATTCACGCTGCTTGTGTTCTGCATATTTTCATTTTTGACCTTTGGAACCTCTTGTTCTTCTCTTAGCTAATGAGATAGGTCATCTTCCTTCTGTCCTTGCCTTCTTTTTCTCATTTTTACTTTCTTCCTGGCTGGAGATTTCTTCTCATCATTCTTCTGTTCAGCTTTCTTATCTTCAGTGATCGGCTCGTCTTTCTGCTTCTCTGCAGCAAAGACTTTGATGACATCTTCTACATCCTGCGTTTGACTCCTCATCCTTGGCGGCTGTCTGACCTGTGATGTACCTAATTTCATAACCTTGGGCGACGTTGTTATAGCAGACTGGAGGCCACCACTCTGGAATCATCTCACAATGTCTTCTAAAGGTTCCTCCTTGAACAGAACCCACTCAGTGCAATACTCTGGATGGGAAATGGCTACGAAATTGGGGAAAACTAGCACTCTGTAACTGGGGTATCTCTGCACAAGGAAAACTATGCAACTTGCTCTATAGCTCTCTGAAATTGCCAAAGTAACCCTTCCGTATGGATGATCTTTATATTTATAACAAAGGTGATACTCTGTGACTCAACGGTCCTGTAGACTAGACTCGTCGGCAGTATTAATTGCATGGACAAGACAACACCCGTCGTTTCGATCCTCATTAATTGTTGAAATCTGATCAAATTTCCCTCGAAACATGTGTGCAAGTGCCAATCTCATCGAAGATTTTACCAAATCTAGAAAACTCATTATACTGTTGCCAAATCTAGGGCAACGGATACCTGTCGTATCCGGATTAACTGCTTGTGAGAGGGCGAAGTGACTGGCCCTCTGTCCTTTTTCAACACTGGCTATGTGGCACAGGGAAACATCACTTTGTTGCGATGCGTCACCACATCACCTGCGCAAAACAACTTACTCCTTAAATTTTTTTATTTTTTTAGACTAGTTTCTTGTGCAATGCCTCCTTTCAACTACACTAGGCATCTGCACTACCATATACTGTCTGAGTTAGGCCTGAGAAGTGGGGTGGCTATCACTATAGAGCTTGAGCCTACTGCCATTAATCAACGTGGGAAGAAGCTCCCCGTTCAGTTTGCTGAGCTGAACGGCACCTCCTTCTGTAACTTGCTGAATCTGATATGGCCCCAACCAATGCGTCTTGAAATTTTCTGGAAACATAATAAACTTACTATCATAAAGGAGTACTAGGTCTCCTGTCTGAAAAGTCTTACTCTTAATGTGCTTTTCATGCCAAGCTTTTTCTCGTGCCTTCTGCACTTTCTGATGGAATCCTGCGATGAATCTATCTTCCTCTAAGGCAAGCAGCTGCGCTAGTATTTCATTCATCGTGTCTATATCAGCCATCCTGGTAATTTGAGCAACTCTCAAACTGGGAATAATATATTCCATAGGCATAACAGCCTCTTGTCCATACACCAAGTTGAAAGGTGTGTGCCCTGTAAGTTTCTTGCATGTAGTCCTATAAGCCCATAATACAGCGTTAACCCGGAGGTCCCAATCATTTCTTTGGCTGTTACAGATCTTAGTAAGAGCAGTTTCTAGAATCTTGTTAAAGGCCTCCACCGTACCATTAGCTTGAGGATGGTAGGGAGTGCTCTTATGGTGCTGGATCTGGAATTCCTCTGTCAAGGCTTCAACAGTGTGATTCAAAAAATGTGTGCCTTGATCGCTCATCAAAATTACTGGACATCCAAATCTACTGATGATGCTTTCAAAAATGAACTATGCAGCTGTAGCAGCATCACAATTTCTTACTGCTTTAGCCTCTACCCACATGGTGAGGTATTCTGTTCCTGTGATGATGTATCTCGCACCAGTTCGTTTTCCTGGTGGGTTGATAGGACCCACAAAATCTATAGCCCATTTGTCAAATGCGCGCAGTGTGATCTATGGTCGCAGTGGCGTTTCATCTCTTCGTGAAGTTTTTCCTACCCTCTGGCAGATATCGCAGCATCTGCAAAACTCCTTAGTATCTTTGTGTAAAGTAGGCCACCATAATCCTGCAGCTAAGATTTTCTAAGCAGCCGGATTTACTGCGAAATGACCTCCTGCGGCACCTAAGTGTGCTTCTCTGATAATGGCCTCTTTCTCATGTGGCATAACGCATCTGTGCAGGACTTCATCTGGACCCAACTTGTATAAGTGTCCTGCGATCAATGTGAAGTCCGCTGCTTTAACAACTAGCTGTTTCTTTTGATGCTTAGTAAACTCAGCAGGTGCCCATCCTATGGTGATAAAGTGAATGATATCAGCATAGTACTCATCTGTGATCTGAATAGCAAACAATTGTGCATCTGGCAAATTGTCCTCTAGGTTACTTGGTTCTTCTCCTGAGTCTATCCGCGACAGATGATCAGGTCCAATATTTAATCTTCCTGGTTTTACAATGATTTCAAAATCATACTCTTGAAACAAGAGTAACCATCTACAGATTCTTCCCCCTAACACTGGCTTATTGACCAAGTACTTTAAAGTGGAATGGTCAGTAAACATCTTGAATGAGGCACCCAACAGGTAGTGCCTAAAATTCTGTAGAGCATACACCATAGCTAAACCTTCTCTCTATGTAGTGGTGTAGTTCTTTTCTGCAGTGGATAGCTTTCTACTTGAATATGCGATAGGGTGATCGATACCCCCTTCTCCTGGCTGAGTTAAGATGATCCCCAGTGCGATGCCCGATGCATCCACATGTAGATGAAATGGCTTGGTTGAATCTGGAAATACTAAGATGGGTGTTGTAACCATCTTCTCTTTAAGTGTGTCTAAACTTTGCTGGCATTCCTCATTCCATAGGAATTTCACGTCTTTCTTTAACATCTTTTCCATAGTTGTTGTGATCTTTGCATAACCCTTAATGAATTTTCTATAGTACCCGGTATGACCAAGTACTGTCCTCAATTGCTTGACTGAGTTGGGTGCTAGAAGATTTACAATGATGGCAATCTTTGCAGGATCTACCATCAAGCCTTGTCTGCAAACAATGTGACCCAACAAAATACCAAATGGCACACAAAATATACTTTTTTTCAAGTTCAGAGAAATCTGGGATTGTCTACATTTCTCTAACATCAGTCTTAAATCTCCTATGTGCTTGTCGATTAATCCAAATACAGTCCAGTCATCAAAATAAACCTCTAGGAATTTATGGATGTATTCTTTAAATACAGCAACTACTACTCTTGAAAAGATAGCTGGTGCATTTTTAAGACCAAAGGGCATTACCGTATACTGGAATGAGCCCCATTCTATCGCAAAAGTGGTCTTATATCGATCTTCTGGATGGATTCTGATCTGGTGATAGCCTGAAAAGCCATCAGTGAAGGAGTAGACCTCCTGTCCTCCCACATTGTCTAATACTTCATCAGTAAATGGTATCGGGAATGGGTCATGAAGTGATGCATCATTGAGTTTACGTAGATCGACACAAATTCTGATTTCTCCTTTGGTTTTCTTTTCTTGCACGACCATGGGACTAACCCATTCGCTTTCTTCTATGGGCTCAATGATTCCTATTGCTAGCATCTTATCGATATCATCCTTAACTTTTTCTTTATACCATGGATTTAATCTATATGGATGCTGTTTGACTGGCCTAGCATCCTCCTTCAATGGTATCCTCATTACTCCCAGATCTCCTACTATTCCCTTCATTTCTGTGAACTTAGTGGGGAATAAGTCCTGATAGTCGTGTAACAAATCTGCAATGTGTGCTACCATTTCATCATCCCAATAGTCTCCAATAGAGGCAAAATTTGGTTATGTGTCTGTGCCAATATTGATCTTTTTAATCTTGATGGGGTCTGCGATAGTTGGAATCTGTAGCTTCGGTCCATCAACATCACGAGTCCCTTCTGACTCCGGAATGTTGATGCTGTGAGGATCCTCATCCTCGTCCTCTGGTTCTACTGCGAAGTTATAACACTCGAGCGCATCTTCTAACTGGATGGCCCACTTGGGTTGAGTATGTACTGATAGGGTACAGTCCTCAAATATCTTAGTCTTTATGACGTCTAGGGCCTGATCAATACTCGGATACTCAGATTCAAAAGCGAAAGTGAGTTCAAAGCTGTCTATCATAAGTGGCCATGTGATGGTTCCTCTGCGCAACTCAATCTCAGTGTACCAGTTCTTTGGAGTTTGGTCTAAAGTGTGAATGAATAGGTGAACCCATTCATCCTCCAGAATGTCCGACCAATTCTGTTCACACATTTTAATATGTGACCTAGGGTCACTTTCTCCTGTGTACCTCTGCTGTAGATACTCCTTGTCATTAGAAAACCTGATCACCATCAATCTCTTGAAGTCATCCCATGATGCGATATGTTCTCTATGTGCATGCCACCATCTTGCAGGTGTGGCTCTTACTGCAAGGTCAATGACTAACATCCTCTGCTCCTAAGGAATTTCCTGTTCAAACCATTCTAAAAAGTCGTGGACATCTGCTAAGCCATCAAACGATGGAGTATCCTTAATCTCTGCACCAATCCATCGCAGTGACTTATTCATAAATGCACATCTGCGAGCTAAGACTTCGTAAAGTCTGTTATGCCAATTCTCTAGACGGACATCCGAGTCTGATGCGCATGAGTTGTCGCATCGCCAACTAATGGTCCCTTCTACGGTTGGATTGATGTAGTCGCTCTGATTGGCCATCATCTGATAGAGGCTCTCCATATTACGTGCCTCATCCTCTGCTCGGATAGGTTCAATATATCTAGGACCCTGAAAAGGATCCAACGATGCGATGACCTGAATCTGATTGTCCTCGAAGGTCATCTGTCTTTTCCTCATATCGATAACAGCCATGTTACCGATTTCCCAATCAATACCTAGTAGCGCTGGGTACGATCTACTATCGCCAATGATTTCTATAACTTCAAAGTTCGCAAAGCTGCGAACTCCATCAATATCAACTGGTACCTGCAGTAATCGACCCAGTGGTGATACCCGCTGCTAATTGGCTAGTCTCAGATGGATAGGTGATATGGCTAACTTAGGGCTACCCATCTGTTCCCATGTTTGCTAAGTCAGAACATTAACTTTCGATCCTAAGTCTAGGATTACCTCATCCATTTCAAATTCTCCAACTTGTGCTGTGAGTCGCATCTCTCTTCCTGTTTTTGTATGTTCGATAATGTTATGAACAGCACGCTGCGCACTAATTATGGAAGAAATGGATAACACTGATCGAGGATGTACTGAAGTTCTCCGATAGCTTTCTCATTTCTCACGAGTTTTAAGCAACTCCGCAGGAAGGATTGTATACTTCCTGTCGACTCATCCTTGTCGCACCTTCCCGATGTGGTAGCCTACGATATCTGCACAGGGCTAACGCCACATGGTGTTTGCTGTGGTACACCCTTAGATGGATGTACCCATGATCTTGATTGCGTAGGGTCATTAAATAAAGTCTTAGCTTCCTGAAATGTTTCTTTACTCTTCTGCAGGTCAAGTGGTGTTGATTTAGTAGTGGCTTTGCGCACCCACTCCGGACCTGTGTTCTTTTCAGTATCCGACAATGTCCCACTGGTGGAAGCACCGCTGTGAGTCACAATGTTGAATCTTGGTTCTGGTTCCTGCTGCTCAGCAGTAATAAGCTGAATGTTCTGGTGTACTATTGGTTTAGGTTCTCTAATCTTGGCTATTAAGGTAGGACATTCTTCTATAGCGTGATCGTAAGATTTGCAATAGTTACATGTCATAGTAGGGCTCTGACAGTCCCTAGCATAATGTCCTACAACTCCACAGTTGTAACAAGTGATCGGTCCACGACCATGGCCAAATCCTTCACCACTGCCAAAGCCTCCTCCACGGCCTCATCCTCTGAATCCTCCTCCACGGCCATCACGAGCTGGTTGATGCTGTGGTCCTGCTGCTAGACCTGGTGTCTCTGATTGGACTCTGTATAAGTCATGTTTTCTGTCGACCATGAGATCATAAGCTCTACAATTATGTTCATCATGTCCTACGGACTTACAGAAGTTATAGTATAAGTTCTTAGGTGTTTGTACATACTTCTGAAGTAAAGGGCATTGCTGAGGTGGATGTCCTCTTGTTCTGCATAGTTCACACCACTGCCCTTGCATCTGTGCTAAGGGGTTAGGAGCCCCACTTGCTAGATATTCAACAAATACTAGACAGTTATCTTTAGTATGGCCTTGTGCTTTACACTTTATACACCATATTTCTTGTGCAATCTCTTTTCCTTTCTTAATCTCATGAATATGTAAGGTGAGATTAGCTAACTAGTTCTGCAGGTTTGTCATACCTGTACTGGTCTCAGCTAGAGGTGATGCCTCTAGTTTCATTTCCATCTCCAACACATCATCCTGCGTCTAGAGTTTCTACTGCATCAGTGGTAGTCTGATGTGGGGGAGCAGTGCTGCAATAAACCATTCCTTGTGCTGCTCTGGCGCAAACTCAAAGCTAACTTGGTCTATGAGAGCTTTGAATTTTTTATCAAAATCCGATACTGACTCTGTAGGTGACTGTTTAATGTCTTTGAGCTCTATAATGCACTGTGACTCAAACTTAGGTTTCTTAAATTCTTTGATCATGGCAGTCCTGACCTGTACGATCGTTCTAGGTATCACTAAGGTATACTTCATATACCATGTTAAGGCTCATTCCCTAAGTGTGGTGACCAACTGTACAAGTTTAATATTATCATCTTGGAGCCCTTTAATGGTCCACACGGCTTCACATAGAAACTAATGCTGCTCTGGGTCTTCTGCCCCTGTACCCTTAAAGGTAGGTAACTTCATATCATCCCCCATTCTATTTCTACGTGGTGGATGCTAATTTGATGTGTGACTACCACTCGGTGGTGTAGATGTAGGTAATGTAGATGTAGTATGTACTGTATGTGAGCTACTAGATGGAGTTCCTACGGAATTATTCTGAGTCCTGGTTGATTTATGTGGGGTGTAAGGGTGGTAAGGGATACCCCCTTCTGTTCTTTCTATATTAGTGTGACTCTGTTCTCTAGTATTGTCTGAACTATTTTCAAAGACAGAATATCTGAATTCTACTTTATACTTCTTTCCACTACGTGTATGTCCAAGTTCATCAAAATCACTCTCAAACTCTTGTGACATTACACGTACTGAACTTATACATATGAATATATATCGAGTACTCCTTTTTCATGTAATAACATCTTAATGGACAAGTGTAAAGATCTTAGGTACTTACCGTGATATCCTTTGAAGAAGTACCTCTTTGCTTCGCTGAAGCTCTTTCTTTGATCGACTGCAAACTCTGTGATGAAGCCTTTTAGCACACTCGCAAGCCAGAAGTCCACTGCTCGTGAAATGGGATTATCAACGCTTTTCACGGTCTAAATCAGCTCTGGTGTCCAGACAATGTTTCTTTTCTTCTTGAATATGTTCTGATCAGTCAACTTTGATAACCAGTTGTACAACTCATTTCCATAGGTCGCAAAAAATATTGTATGGAAGTCTGTGAAGATATGTTTTTGTAACCAGTCCTCTGTACTCAACGTAGGACTCTTGTTTTCTGTCACAACAAATTCTCTTTTTGTAGACCCAACCCACTGGTTGAGTTCTTCTTTAGTAGGATGCCAACAGAACATTAGCTCTTTAGTTTGTTCAAAACCAGCAACGAAACCATTTGTTGGTTACTATGGGCAGACCCGGGTTTACTTATAATGTACCAACAACACCCCTAACTCACTCGCCCTTTCGGAAACTGACCACAGAGCGGCCTAAAGTCTCACCTGAAGTGATCTTAGATGGTTTGGATAAAGACTCAAGTGTCCTTAACCAGGTTCTATAGCATCCTGGTGCCTCACGGCTCTTCTTAGCCAGCGAGATCTTTCTACGAGTCGCAGTTCTCTCTTACTCACAAACTCTGATAGGGGGAGGACTCCTATCGCATCGCAGCAACTAGGACAATGCGCAAACTCTCCCTTCCGCATTTCTCACTATCTGCGATATCTCACACTGCAGCTCCTCTATCGGTGCGATATCGCCTTCTGTCAATGTGATATCTCCTATAGTATGGCCCAATGCGACTCTCAAGGTCCAAAGGGTTTCTCACTGGGAGGAATAACTCAGCTAACATCCAACAGGGTGTTAAATAACCTTACACGTACTTCACGGTTCAACACACTTACATCGCTATACTGAACTTGTTGAATAAGTATACTGGAAACACTTAATAGAGTGACTATTACTGTGTGAAACAAGCACTGATCAACTCATAAGCAGACACTTGATACATTTAAACTCGTCTTTCACCTTCTATAATGCTGTAAAGGAATGAGAACATACAGACATTTACTAACTGATATACGGCATTCATGTAACAGATAACAGATAGCAACTAAGTAACACAATCACATGAAGCAATCACATAACACACTGATTTTACGTGGTTCACTTCCAGGGTAGAAGCTACGTCCACAGGAACTGGGTTATATATTATCACTTGGGAGAGTAAACACAGTTCCGCTGCAACCTCATATGCAGTTGAGATCTTCTGGGAGCCCTTCTCTCTTAGATCTCTTCTCTTCTTATATTGTTTCTCTTACAATATACTCTTCCTCTCTCTCTCTCTCTCTCAATCCCTATGGATTGTTACATACATACTCTAGGAGTCAGCTACTGGTTACAGTAAGATACTATAGACTGAATAACAGAACCAGAGCTCAGCTCTTCTATAATACAAAAGATCTATGAACTAACAAATCATCGACTGACTAGCTGAATAGCTAATTAGTTAATAGACTGTCCGACTAGCTGAATAGCTAATTAGCTAACCTTTTACAATACAAAATACATCCCTTTATAGGCAGCCCGAAGGTCTCACCATTACAACACTGTGGGCCTCTCCCAACAGTAACCCAAAACCCTAACTGTGACAGTAGACGTATCTGTACTTGAACTGCCCCTTTCCGTCACACCATAGCTTCCTGCAGTCTTCCACGCTTCTCGGTGCTGACCGTGGGTACCAGTGCCGCTTCCTTTTCTATCCTTCATCTTCAATACCTCGGCCTCGTTGCTCCTTTTCCTTTATGAGGGTAGTTGAGCCCTCCTGTCTACATCGCTGCCTTAAGTGCAGTGGTTGAGCTTTCTCCTCTCGGCCGCTCAGGTACTGTTACCTTTGACTTACTCGTTCCAAAACAACAACTTTTCCTGTAGCTACAAGACCCTACTCCAACAAGAGCATTGGAAAGTAGTACAATGGATTCTTAGGTATTTGAGAGGTACCACTTCTCATGCATTATGCTTTGGAGGTTCAGACACTGTTCTACAGGGATATGTTGATGCAGATATGGCTAGTGATAAAGATAGCAGGAGGAGTACCACAGGGTATGTGTTTACTGTAGGTGGAATAGCAGTAGGTTGGATTTTAAAACTGCAACAAGTTGTTGCAGTTTCAACAATGGAAGCAGAGTATGTTGCTGTTACAGAGGCTAGTAAGGAGATGATTTGGTTGTAGAGGTTCATGGAAGAATTGGGTAAGAAGCAAGATAATAGTAGGATGTACAGTGACAGCCAAAGTGCCATTCATCTTGCAAAGAACTCAGCCTTTCATTCAAGGACTAAACATATACAACTCAAGTACCACTTCATAAGATTTGTTCTAGATGAAGAACTGTTAAAACTAGAAAAGATACACAGTAGCCAGAATCCTGCAGACATGTTGACAAAGGGAGTAACCAAAGAGAAACTGATTTCCTATTGGGTTTCTGTTGGCCTTCAAGAATGAAGGTGAAAATAAGAAATTTTCCAAGTCCAAGGTCCAGAGCATAGTCCAGCAAGTGCAGTAGTGGTGGAGTTGCTGTGATCGGTATCCAAGTGGGAGATTGTTGGTTGTGGAGCCTAATCTTCTAGATCTAGATATATTATTCAGTTGTGATTGTAACCCAGGAGTACTGTACACTCATTCCCCCTCCCTTGGGGTTCAGGGGCAACGCCCTTGAGACACAGGGGTTCGAGGCAGCGCCCTCGAGACACGAGGGTTCGAGGGCAGCGTCCCCAAGAAAATGGGGGTTCAGGGGCAGAGACCCAGAGAAATATTTTTTTGGGATGTGTGTTGGCCAACAGTATTGCGGACCCATGGTATTGGGTTAACCGTAGAATTTTCCCATTGTATTTCCCATATAAAAGAAAGCATTGTAACACGACTATGTATGGTATTGTATTGTATTGGAAGAGAGACAGTGAGAGCGTGAAGAGGAAGTGCAGCGGTTTTGCTGCAGGGTGTATCCCTTCATCTTTCTGGACTGTAATAAAAGGACCGGCAATTTCTTTGTGGACGTAGCCCATAACTTGGGTGAACCACGTTATATCTGTGTCTCTCTGTAATGTTTTAATGTGTTTTACATCTTGTTATTGATTTAACTGTATATATGTTATTGCTCTGCGGTCCTATTTTCTAACATTTACAATAGACTAGTGGGTGTACATACCATCTTGTGCATGAAAAGGAAATCAGTATCCCGGTGTCCTCGTGTTTGGCATATATTACACCAAGGTAATCCTTGTCTATTAAATGGGCTTGGCCCACCGAACGAGACGTAGTTCATAAATGCAGGGCATTCATCTTTGGTATGTCCATTGGTCCAGCATCAGGTACACCAGAGGTCTTCGTGTGCTTCTTTTCCCCTTTTCATAGCTTGGATTTGGATAGTCAGATTAGTCAACTGAGACTCAATTTGTATCATCTCTGAAGCACCGTCCCCTATAGGCGAAGCCTCTATCTTCATTGCTAACTCCAATGCCTCCATCTGTGTTGTGATCTTCTACTGAATGAGAGGTCGTCTTATATGTGGTTGTAGCGTAGCAATAAACCACTCTTTATGTTGTACATCCAACATCTGGAAACTAACCTTGGCCATCAGTGTTTTAAACCGTTGGTCGAAGTCCCATACAGTTTCTGCTGGAGCTTGCTTAATTTCCTTGATTTTGATAATACATTGGGACTCCGATTGGGGCTTTCAGAATTTCAAAATCATTGCTTGTCGAATCTCCTCAAGAGTCTTCTCCAAGGTTCCTACTGGTGCGACACAAAATTTCATGAACCAATCCAGGACATGACCCCTCAAAATCGTGATCATCTGTCCCTTTTTTATATCAGCATTATGTACTAAGCGTACCATCCAGACAACTTCACAAAGAAACCAATGTTGTTCTAGGTCTTCTATTCCATTTCCATTAAAGGTGGGTAATCTAACATCTGTCCCCGCCATTAGGGTGGCGCTAGGATTGTTCGCTGGACCTCCTGAGTTTACAGGATTTACTGGGATCGTTGATGGGCTTTCCTGTTCACTAGTCTCGACACTAGTACTATTAGTGTTCACAAGGGGTTTAGGTGAGGGACTTCTAGGTCTCACTCTGTGTGATCTCTCTAGAATGCTGTAGTCACGTCCTATTCTTGGCGATTCTACAGACCCTCCCGATTCTGCTCTCTCAGAAATTGAGCTATACCCCTCCTCTTCGTCGCAGGATCCTTCATCTAGGTATGACTCACATCCATATTCACCCTCCCTCAACAAGCTGTGGGCCCTCCTTCCTCTTGTTACCTTTCTCCTCTTTCTTGACCGGAACCTTCTTCTGCTTCTCAAGAATCCAGTGCCTAACTCATCCTCAGAACTTCCCAGGAACATCTCTTCTTAATACCTTCCATATTACTTCTAGCTCTTACACAGCATATCCGCTCCACAAATTGTGCGACTCATTTACTATGACAGTTCCCCTATCCAATTTCTTGTGTTCGCCTATCTTTCCTCGACTTCTTTTTGTGCAAACATCAACATTTTAGCATCCAGCCGATTTTCTATCTCCTCCTTTATTGAGTGCCATAACATCTCCCCAATTTAATCAAAAGGATTCCGACAACGGAACCATTTGTTGGCCACTTTTCCCCACTTGCGCGACCCAGGTTTTGCGCAGCCCGCCAATCCAACAACTACCCGAGATACCAGCCCGATAGAGCAAGCCCCATCGGCAACACTTACGAAGTAGGCGCAGTCTCACCCAAGATATCTCATAGATGGGTAACTGCCGAAACCATGTTTTCCCAATTGTCACGGAAGTATATCCCCTTGGCTCGCAACCAAGGAGCTCAATGAAGGCAGCAAGGCGGCTGGACGGAGGACTCAGTTCTGCGCGAATGAGCACAATGGTATGTCATCACGCACGACCTGAATTTCCTTTCCCCCTCATAGCTAGCGCAACTCATGCGGCACAGCTGACTCACATCAATCGGCTCCATGACTTAAGTTGTGGTTCATAACAAGAATTATACAGAATAATATATATTTATACAAGTTCAATTCAGCAAGATATCATGTTCATCCATCTACCAATTGCAAGAAACTAACATAAACTAAACCATATTTAACATTATACGGGATGCAACTATTAATCAATCACATAAACATTCAGCACATCAATCATTCATTTGGACACAAGAAATAATGTGGAAACCCATCTGGGAAAAACCACCAAGGTGCTCTTCATCTGGCATGAGAAATGATATAACACCTTGCAGTCCGCGAGATGCAGACTGATCTTGAGACATGTCTTTAAGTTCAAACTCATAGTTCTCATGCTCTCTGTCTTATCTCTCCTAATCTACTGCTACTACCTACAGGTCCACACACAGCCTAGATCGACTCTCCTAGCAGAGCTTCCTCATTGCACTATTCTCTCTACTTCCTGCAGATTCCTGGTTACCTTCCTCTTATATTTGTTCTCTGCAACTGTATACAACTCTCATCTATCAAACCTATTCTGTAATTATGACTAACAAAAAGCAACCTTCTAACTATTAAATCTCTCCTAGTTATAACATTTAACATGACCGCACTGGGTCGACTACTTACAGGTAGTCTGTTAACTGTCACCATCAGCCGCCCCCCAGGCTACAGCTGTGGTGATCATGACTCGACACCAGGCACTAATAGCCTTACTTACAGCATGCTCTCACTCGTGTGGCATCTGCTGACTTAAGCCGACTTCTGCACCCACGACCGCCCTGTCGCTTTTCGGTCATTTTCCCTTTATGTCCACTTCCACGCTTGCCTTTCCTTTGCCGTGCACCTCTCTGCTCTACCTTCGCAGGTCATTTTCATCCTTCGTGCTCTTCCTTTACTTCTATCGCGCATGTGGCGCATTTTCCTTGGCTGCATGCGCGAAGTTCCTTCTTATGCCCCTTTCCCCAGGCCAACAAATAGTTTGTATTGTTCCCAAGTACAAACTTTGTATTTAAAATAGTAAAAGAAAATCTTGTATTATCATTAAGGATCTTTGGGTTTTCTTAGTGGTTTGGTATAATTGTAAGACATAAATCATGAAGGTCATTGCATTGTGATGATGGTTTTTAGGACATTGGTTAGTTATCAATGAATTGGGCATTTGTTATTTTTTAATTTTCCAACTAAGCATATGAATTTCCATGTTTATGGATGGAGATGGTTGATCATGGCCTTCATGCTCATGATATTTTTGGTAAACAAAGTTACAACTCAATATAAATGAGGGAAGCAATATGATACAATAAGTCAAAAAAGATACACCTCTAGATCTCTCATGGAAACCAATTGCTTCCTTGAAAAAGAATTCCTAGTGACAGTTTGATTTCATCAACCTAAAATGTGAGTATTGTAAGTAAATGTGAAGATGTATTGAAGATCAATTAGGTTCTTCTTATAGCTATTTTTACAATATCCAAAATGGCAGGTATATTGCCTTACATATTGGCCTACTAAAAATAAAAATTTACCTAATGATTACCAACTGGGAGAATTTAAAGGAAGCATTTCCATGATTTCCCATTATTGTGCCTCTTGTCTTTCACATATAACCTTCCTCTGATAATTGGTTTCTTATTACTAATTGGATTGTGGCAATTGGTTTCTTATTACTAATTAGATGATGGCATCTTCCATAGTAGTTTTCTACATCTAAATGCCATAAATGCTTGCTTACTATGTAGGGGAAGAATAGGAGGAAGCCATCTATTTTAACAATTTCATGCGTTGCTCTAATTGCTCAATTCTTTCGAGCAACTCGTGTTTTCTCTTCTATGACATCCAATCTTGTGGTAGTATTAACTGTTGCAATTTCACTCATTTGTTGCTTAATCATCATTACTTTCATTTGTGCTTCAATTTCTTTCATTTGTTGACTCCAATATTATTTCTCTTCTCCATGTCTTTGTTGTGAGTTCTTATAATAGCCTTGTGAATATTAGACATAGTATAGTGAAATTGACTAAATGATTAGATGTATTTACAATTTTTAAATTTTTAAATAATACATTTAAAATTTAATTGCTAGATAAAAAATGGGAATTTACAGCTAGCTTTTAACAATTCAACTATTCATTAATTATTAACTAGTCACACAAAAACTCAAAATGTGTGACATACTAGAATATTGTTACTATGCTTGAGTGTGATAATCACAACCCCTAAATCCTATTCTCAACTTTGAAACCTCACAAATGGCATAATAATTAATGTAATGATGCTCTATAATTTTATGTCAACCTAACTTCTATTTTCTTACATTGTAAATTAAAGATTTCAAATAACATTGTTTAAATTTGCTTAAATTGAATGTTTGGAAGTATTCGAGAGCCCTGAATCTATTTATACATTTAAAAACATAATTTAAATGACAAAGAAAAAAAAACAATTACCAAATTTAAATAAAAACCAACCAAATTGCGCTACTTTTTGGAGAAATTTAGCCCTGCTTTTTCGACAAATTTAGCCCTGCTTTTTTGACAAATTTTGCTTTGCTTTTTGGATAAATTTGATTATTAAATCCAATGAAATTCACCTCTGTAAATTACAATTTGTAAAATCATGCAATTTCAGCAATTACAATAATCTCTTCTAAACTAAACTAAATGGCACAATGATATCCTCCAACAATACTCCTTTGTATCGAACGGGATTCCCACCGGTGATCAAATTTGAAGGGTGGGTCTTAATTTCAATTGGAAGGGTATTTATTTTATGTGCCCTTTAGAGATGAAGAGCAAAATAAATCATTGTATTTCAATTGACAAGTATAAATTAACTGAACCCTTTCACCGAAAAAATGCAAAAGACAAATATTGTTTGTTCAAATTTTTACAATTTTAAACAATTGAGCACTCCTTAATATCTACATGAAAAAATGATATATTTTCTATCAAACTTATTTTGAACACATTAAGTTGTCATATGTGCATCATTAATTTTACAGTTCAGTAACATAACAACTATTCTATCATATTTTTTTCAGTTGGAGCACACTTCATTATACAAAAAAACTACATAGACTATGCCATAACCATATTGGGGCATTCACGTGCAACCCAAGCTTGAGAGATGTAAGAATGATAAGGATTGGGCACCTAAGAAAAAATAATACACAATTAAAAAAACATTAAAAAAAATTCCTACATACCAAGCAAGTTAGCAAAGCTGGCATAACCAAGGTCGAGGCATCAAAATATTTTGTTCAATACTTGTCGTGAAAGCATACATGTATGGAATGAAGGGGAAATGTAATCAGGCCTAAGTCAATTGAAACTCACTACATGTCTAAGTCTCAACAGTCCGCCTTTTAGATTGAACCAAAATACCAAAAGAAGTTTATTAATGGCTAGATTTGAGAAGTTCTAGGTGCGAGTAATTAAGGGCTCGAGGCTCTAAAATTTGTTGTGTTTCATACCAGTCCACGATTCACTGAATCAACAGTCATGGGTAGGAATTTAAGTTATTTAATCAAAAAAATTAATATGTATAACCTCTATGTCGATACCATTTTCCATGTTGATGCAGGCCACTACCCTCTTTATTGTCTTACCAAAAGACATGATAATGAGGAATAAGACCTAAAATTATGGACTTCACCTTGAAGACCTAAAATCTCAGTTGATAGTGTTAATTAAAGACTTATATGGTAAATTTAATATAAGACTTACTTATAGTTGTCTCTTATTCTTTGCGTCAATTCGTATTATAAGGTGAGGATCTACATGCATGATAATCCTTAGTTATGACTATGAGATGAGGATTTAAAGAGAAGAGGATGTAAAGACAAGTAATTTTTACATGTATTTTGGTGGCACTGGGGAAAAATGTTGTGAGAAACCACAAATGTTTGGAATGATGGAAGGAGATTACATCATGATCATGCCACCCATCAAATTGAAGACTATTCTTGAGCCAACAATTGTTTTTTTCATTTCACTAATAACCATTATTTCTCCATATCATGTGCCCAATGACACCTCTCTATAGCGATGCATAAATCGACCTCTCCGCAATTTGTGATCTTAGCTACATGTCATTATTTGTATTTGCTTATAGTTGTCGTGAGTCCATGATATTCATGCAAGAAATGAATTATTGTAGAGGAGGACTTATCGAACCGGCCTTTTTAATTTCATTTTGACGAAAAAAGAGTGGACATTGGTATTGAGGTTCACATAGATAGTAGGCACAAAGTTTTGATCTCGTTTTAGGCCTAGTAGTAGACTAGTGGTTGTTATTTTTTGTTATAGTCGTAGTTGTTGACACATTGTCACATTTTAGATTGCAACCCCAAGTGACTTGGTAGTCAGAGTCACATCTCGATGGCTAGTGCCTCGTAGTCATCAATGATTTCTAGCCATCTTACACAACTAAGCAATGATTGCAGGACATGAGTGAGTGAGTGATTATAATTTATCATATTTCCAATATTTTTAATGATGAGTTGAACTTTATAGCATAGAAATTTCGACATGTTGACAAATTTATATCGATGGGTAATTTCAAATGTTTCCTTTCTTTTGAAATATTGATATAAATTATGCCCCTCTTGATTGGAAGAATAAAATTCATATTTTAAATTTTTTTTGAAGGGCAATTTTAACTTTACACTTCTCGGAAGGGCTATAACCCTTTGGAAGGGCTGTGAAGGGCTCAATTTTGAACGCTTTTCCCACATGCTTTGATTAGACTGATCATCAGGTGCATATGTGTGGGGGGGTGAAATAAATGTAGGTTGGGCTGGTGGTACACCGTGATTGCTTCGTACCATAGGTGCGGGTGGTCACATTTGTGATTGCTTAGTACCATATATGCGGCCACTGTAATCTCAGCCAGAGACCCCGTGGCCCGTGGCTGTTCTACTTCTTTGCAGGAGACAAAATTATTTCATTTTGGACGATTGTTTTGCTTGTGCCCAACCAGACTTTCGAATAAATGTATTTGGAAATTGGGGTTGCCATCCGTACTCGTTTTAAGAGAGGCTACTTGACGAACATCTCACTGTAACTATTTTTGTTTTGTAATGGTCAGCTCCGTTAATTACCCGAACAGAAAAAAAAAATTCCACGGTTCTCTTATGTATCAGCACAATAAAACCATTAATCTATATAACACTAACCAGAGTGTAAACACGTTAACCTCTATTAGTCCTTACAGCACATTCAACAACCACTCTCGAAAGCACATTCAGTAACCACTATTTTCTAGAAGGCAAACATATTTTCCAGCAGCCAAATATATTTAGATTGTATATTATAATTGTAATAGGGGTTTTGAGGAATTTGAATTTATTTATGTAATAATTAGCACAATTACTTAATTTGATTTGTGGTTGGTGAAAGTGGATAAATCAAAAGTTATGTAATTAATTTGTGGTTGGTGAAAGTGGATAAATCACAAATTAAGCACCAAAAAATTATACATCAGCTAAGAGTTATCCATGTATGAGTCACTATTTATCTATCCATTCATAGATACCAGTTATTTTTTATATTCTTTTTTTAATGATTATTTATTTTGAATTAAGAAAAACTACCATAAAATCAATTTAGATAATGCACTTGTCTTATCCTAGAACAATACTGAAAAAGTATAAGTCTTAGGCCACACCAAACTCGCAAATCTCATCAACCTAAAAATGAAAAATAAATTTAATCTAAAATTTTAAAAAAAATCCAAAGCTTATAATTGTTAGACAACTATTTATAAAATTGCTATAACAAAGTGTGAAGACTACGTTATGTAGAGATGCCTTGAAAAATAAGTTAAATTACAATTATATGTACTTGTATGTTATTATTACGACTTCGAGCTAAGCTATAAACCTTTTTTCTCCACCTAAAGATTTGTACAATCAGAAAGCTCACATTTCAACATCTAGATCTCTTTTCATACCTAAATATTTGTACAATTAGAAAGCTAAATTTCCATAGAGACGCCGCATGAGTGATTGTATTTAAAGAAGAACTCATGTAGTTGTAAAAAGGCTACATCCTAATCTTTGAAAAAAGAAACACTAGATCATTGATTGTACCAAGATTCAAATGAGATTTTATAGCCATACGAAGAACATGGAGGTAATTTGTTGGATTATGAGACTTTGAATATACACGGAAAGAGTTGAGATTTTATAACTGTATAATGCGAATGGATTCTAATCTTTGGATGTCGATGTATAGACATGGAGGCAATTAGTTGGACCATAAGATTTTGATGTGGGTACCCAAGGATAAGGTAATTTAGAATTTAGTCAAAGTGGAGAGTACGTGAAAAGATGGAAAACACATGTAAAGAGTTGAGATTTGATAGCATGAATTATATATAATCTATGAATAGATAAACATGGAAGCAATTAGTTGGACAATGAAATTTAGATGTGGGTACTACAAGACAAGGCAACAGTCAAAGTCGAGAGTACATGAATAGATGCAATACACCTGGAAATAGTTGATATGGAGATTGAACGATAATGCACTCGTCCAAATCCAGAGTACATCAGAAAACCAAATGGAATCAGCATGGTCCATCGATCCATCTTTATGCACTGTATATTGAAAGAGGTAAAGAAATAAATTTTTATAATTAAGTTTGAAGGTTTTTGAATTCAGTTGAATCTATATTTTTTCATTTATAGCCAAATTGTGTGTGGAATATGTTTGTTTAGAATAAGATTTAAAAGTGGTTAATTATTCATTTTAAAAGAAAAAGAAAATATCAGTTTCTTGATATTATAGAAAATCAAAAATATATATATAATTTTTTTGTTGTCAAAATACTATAAAAGAACACAAAGAAAAATTCTTTGACTATACAAGCTAGTCTCACAGCCAAAACACAAAAACAAATACAAATACCCATAAACAGCTCAAAAAAACCTAAAATCTCTCAATTTTTTGCAAAGACATATGGTAAAATTGAATATATTTTGTT
The DNA here is from genome assembly GCA_001517045.1 of Pseudotsuga menziesii. Taxonomy (NCBI): domain Eukaryota; kingdom Viridiplantae; phylum Streptophyta; class Pinopsida; order Pinales; family Pinaceae; genus Pseudotsuga; species Pseudotsuga menziesii. Next base: position 18,093 of record LPNX010995231.1, on the reverse strand, counting down.
ATGAAATCCCCAATGCATTACAATCATGGCTATACAACGCATATCTCAACACAACTTTATAGCTACATTGAGCTTTAAAAAACTGGAATGGCTAAACGTAGGGCGACTATTTCCAGTGCCAAAAACAACTCAGAATTATTTATTTTTCTTTGATCGATAAAGTTTACCATCACAATAAACATGACCCGTCACCCTAAATAAATGGCATCCACGGTCCACCATTTGTTTGAATGCAGCTATCACGGACCATGGCAGTGAATATTCAATGGAGTCAAATACTAATCCCAATGTTGACACTTTTACGTTGGAATCCCAAGAAAGAATCCCTCTGTCTGGCATTAGCTGTTCTTGCGTGTACAAAGCCGGCAGTGAGGTTCACACAAAAAGATAAATATATCTGCTAACTGACAAGACATCGAGGCAAATAATACTCACGGACCACAGTTACCGTGATGGGAAAGAAATTCATTTTCTTCATTGATTTGCGTGTGTATGGGAGAAAATGTAGGTGGCACCTGTGCGATGACTAGAGTGACCTCACAACTCAATTGTCCAAATTTGTTAGACAGGATACTGTGCATCCCGCCTGCAGCTGCTGATATTTGACCGAGTACAATCAATATATTTTGGCAATTTGCAGGTCGCAGACTCGCAGGTGGCAATATATGTATATATTTTACTGCTGAAAAACCCTAAACTTTTAAAGAAATAGTTTTAAATAATAAACAGTGGAAAAAAAATTAGTGTTTTTTGTAAATCCTCTTACTCAATTGTGATTTGTGAATATATTTATGTGTTAAGTATGGATCATTTATGCATCAGCTATTAGTTTTTCAGCTGGAGAAAAATAAAAAACTATACTTTTGTTATTTATGGTCAATCAAAAAGTATAATAACTTTCCAATCAATATTTAAAAACTGAACATCTTTTCAGTATAATTTTTATCTCAAAAAAACAAACCTCTTAAGGCAGCCATATATGATAAAAAAAAACTTTTAAAGAGATTAGAAACAACACAAAAAAAACCATTAACATCATCTCTAAAAAGTTGCATTCCAAATTATCATAAGGATCTAGAATGCTCCATGGAGTTATCAACAAATTCCTCCCAATAGAGAATACCTTCCTCCCAAATAAAACCTCTTTCCATAAACCATCAGCTTCTATAATCAGCTCATGAAAGATGTGCACAATATCAATGTCACAGAAGTAAAAGAAAGTGCATGTGCTCTCCAACACCAATTTTGGAGTTCTATCACTTGCAAATTGTGTAGACCTTTGGCCCAATTGACAATCACCATGGAATCCCCAAAAGAAATTTGAAGGAATATATTCCAAATGAAGAAGCCACTTTGGGCAAAAACCACAAGGCACTCAACTCACTCTTTGTATTAGTACTATATCCATGGTTCAATTTGAAGGTAAAGAAATAATCCTTGAGTCTAAGAACCACCCTAGCCTCACAAATCACACCTTGAACAGCCCCATCAAAAAAACCTGTAGCTTCATATAAGAATAAGGAAGGCCTATAATCTGCTTGATTCAGTTCTTTTTTACCTTTACTTGAGAATAATCCTTATACAAACTAACAATACACATACTGCATGCAAAAGGATTCAATTTTTTTTTCAAAAAGCTTATGATTTTTGTCCTTCCATACACCCACGAGATGATTGCATGTAAAGTGTTGTGCATAGAACAATTATTGAACCACTCAATAAAAATTTTCTCAAAAGATTGGCCTCCCCAAGTGTGAGAGATGTTAGGTGTGAGAGATGTTAGGTATGTCACATACAATCTTCCAAATAGTTTTTGTAAACTTGCATCGGACAAATAAGTGATCAATTGTTTCCATATCTTCCCTGCATAAAATATACATATCTGGTCCAATCCAACCTCTATGTATCATATTGTCCCAAGTCTTGAGGCAATTTTCAAATGATAACCATAAGAAGCATTTAACTTTCAGGGGAATATGCTAAGACCACAATTTAATGTACCACCACTTAAGAACAATGACTAGGAATTCTTGTGCAATCACATAGTGAGCGACCTTGGTTGTAACATGACATATAGCCAAATTGAAATACCAAAAGAGTTCATATTCACATGAATTCAACCTTATACCTTGCAGAGTTAAGTTGGAAAACGAATTTGTCTCATCCACATCACAACAACTCCCTAACCCAAGGTCAATAGCAGAAAGCCATAGGAATTAGAAGGATTAAGCCAAGAAGGCCTCTTAATATGTTCCAATGTAAAGAACTTGAGGTCTCTTAATATATTCCAATGTAAAGAAACCCAGTTCTATAAGATAATAATAAAAAGTAGGGAGACAACTTATAATTCTCCCCCAAACCATTAATTGAATCAATTCCAGCCAACACATTTGCGTGTGATCCAAATTTCCAACTAAGTCCTCTTCCTAACCACTGGTGTGCATTAATAAAACCCGGCCATAAATTAGAAATATCGCCACCATAAATTAGAAATATTCCTAGTCTTTTTACTTGGATTCCTGATCCAATTCAAAACAATACCTTTAATATATTTACCATGAAGGATTTCACTCCACAGTCCACTACCAAATACACCTCACCAAAAGCTCTTTAAAATCATAGTAGTACTAAACCAATAACGTTTTTCATATCCCATCAACCTAAGCATTTTTGCTTTGACGGACTTTCCCAATTAACTAGATGTAACTTTCCCCTTCTGCATTTCCAGACCACAGAAAGTTGAACATAATCCTGCGAATCATTTTAAGAAGTCATTGGGATGCGTCCCAATGAAACCCAATAAACAGGAATGCCAACCAGAACAACCTTCAAAAGAGTCAACCTACCACCTAAAGACAACAACCTATATGATCAATGACCAATCCTTAAGTTTCAAAATTTTCAACTAACAAAGCCATAATTTTATCCTATACCATGTGGGTTTCAAATAGTATTCAATATACTTGAAAGTCTCCATCATGTTGGAAACTTTGTATGGAAAAACAAAAGATTCATTCCATAGTATACTTGTCAAACTTATGCTTGATAAAACAAGATTTTGAAATACTAACCATCATCCCTTAGGTTGCACAAAAAATGTTTTTGATCTTAGCATCACAATTCCATTCTTCAATTGTACCATCTCCAAACAAAATCACATCATCTACAAATAATAAATGTAAAATAATAACATGTGCTGAAATTTTAACTCCTTCTCATTTTTATTCCTCCTTTTCCTCTTGCAACTCAGTCCTTCAATGACAAGCACAAAAATTAAAGGAGATAAAGGGCATCCTTGTCTTATGCCTCTAGAACTTATGAAAAAACTTGTAGGATATCTATTGAGAAGAATAAAGAAATTGGTAGAAGTTACACAAGACATGATCCAGTTTGTAACCATAATAGGAAGTCCAATTTGTAAAGAAGAAGTGTCAAGTAAACCGAATCCTGCATCAACTACTATCTTATAGACACACAAACACGCACACACATATATAGTTGTCTATTTTGGATTTGGAATAACTTTAGTAAAATAAATTTTAGCAATACACTAGTGAAATGACCCTTGTTGAATAGATGAGATCCTAAATAGTAGATATTAACATTGTATAATATGTTGAATATATATTGGCATTGTACAATGTGTCCAAAATAGATCTTAGTTTGGCCATAACCTCAAAGTTTTAGAAAAATAAATTTAAATTATAAAAATAGAAAGGAAAATTAGTGTTTTGATTTATGATCCTAGATAGTAGATATTATGTAATACCACGGTTTCAACCCCAATTGCATTAAGTTATAAATGATGTAAATAGAATTAATAAATCATGGTGTGGAGCTTAAGGCAAAGGCCCCGCCATAGATTTAGTGTTCTATGTTTCGACAATTAAAATCGATGCCGATAGTTATCATGCTAGTTGATGGCACAATATAATTTCTACATCATGTAAATATGCAATTAATAAAATACCCACAACTAGCTATGTCAACACAACATTAAAGAGATGGGGGCATGATTTCCTAAGGATAAAGGGGGGGGATGTTTAACCTTGAGCCAACGGGGAGAAGCCAAGTGTCAAAAGGAGAACCCATCAGCTACCAACCACCTTTATTTTCTTATTCAACCACCCACTTAATTCTCCAAGGAGGGAGTTGGGCAGTTATTGTCTTGGGGCTTGGGAGGTGTGGGAAACCATCATTTCTGGCAGGGTCTCCAGTATTTGACCACACGCATGCCCAAGGGGAAAGTTCTCACCCATTATCCCTCACGTGAAAGAGGGGAGTAGATTATTCACTCACAAAGGCAGCCGTTATTTTTCCTCACGCAGGGCGTTCTCCATTTCCTCACGCAATGGAAGCTTGGAGAGCTATTTCCCTCCATGTTTTTGGTTTGTTGTGTTCTTCCTTCATGATTGGGGGCTCCGGGGCGTTTTTCTCACCCATCATTCATCCACGTTCGGGTTCTCTCAAGCACTTGGGAGCTTCCTGGGCGTGGCACTCATGTTTAATTTTGTTGTGTGTTTTCCCTCGCGTGGGCAGTCGTTTTCTTCAATTTCCCCAGGCTAGGAATTCATTTTTGGGGAATGTACAGCGAGTGGGAGAAGAGACCCACGATTTCTTGGGTGTTGTTAAGTCTGTTTTGGCCACGTTAGGGAAAAAATGTACCGGGAGATCTAATTTCTGTTAGGGGGTTGTTTTCACCCATCTTGGCAATTCGTTTTGTTTCCAAAATTGTTTGTGGTTCATACCCAGAACTTGCATTTTGTTGTGTAGTGCATCCCTGTGTTGGCTTGGCTGAGTAAGTCCAAGAATCTACCTGTTAGTGGGTTGGTTTTGTTTGGATGTGGTTATTGGCTTGACAGTAGTTGTTTGGCCTTGTTGTGTGTAAGTCTGTGTCCCCTCGTTCCCTGTGGAAATCATGCCCAACTCGGGGGTGGCAGTGATGCTAAGAGAGTAGGGAGCACACTAGCCTATGGTTGGCTGGAACGTTGTAGCGACATAGCTAGTTGCAGGGAAGCTTCTTCTCAAGATAAGTTCTATGTTTAAATCTCTGCATTTACCTTTGCTAATGAATTAAGATGAACATGTAAATGAATAAAATATATTTTTCTTCTGTTGTATGTTAAATATTTATGCAGCTGTGTATGTTATTAGTTCAATGCATTTTATCTTATGTTCATGGGGCTAGATTGCCCGGAATAGCTAGCAACTATGTTAGTCGTGTCCTCTCCACCGAGTAGAGAGGTGGGGATGTGACAGTGTGGTATCAGAGTTGTGTTACATCTTTGGGCCTCTATGGTCCATGAAGAGAAGTTGACAAAGGATGGAATCAACCTCTAAGTTCAGGAGGAAGGAGCTAACAGTAGCAGAAAAAACTCATATTTTTCTAAGTGTTGAGCATTTCTTTTTGTGTGGTGGCTATGAAACCTAAAGCTGAGCCGATTCGACGGCTGCATTGGCCAAAGGGAGCCTATAAATTGGTTGCATTGCCAAGAGTTGAGCCTACAGTAGCGGCTCGGTCTCCAAGAGGGAGCCGACAGAGAAGGAAACCGAAGCATTTTGGGCCAGTCGACAAAACTTGGTCGACGACGGCAGTAAGAAGTGGCATTGGAAGCCGATGTGTTGAAGCGGCGGCATCGACTAGAGGAAATTGGGTGAAGGCAAGCCGTAGTGGCGGCTAGGTTGGCTGAAGACGAGCTGAAACGGAGGAAGGCTCAGCGAGATGTGAGTCGATGCTTATCGGCTAAGTCAAGCCGACAAAAAAAATTTGAAAATTTTTCCAAGTATGGAAAATTGGATGAAAGTTGAAAACTTTTTCGATGCGTGGTGACAGGTGGAAGTCCAGGTTTGAGCCAATGAGTGTTGACTAGGTTGAGCCGACGAGCGGCGGACAGAAGTCGAAAAATTTTCTGCAACAATGGATGAAAGTCAGGAATTTTTTCGCTATGGCAGAAGGCCCGCAGCGGGTGAAAGTTGAAATTTCTTCAGATGCGGCGGGTGGAAGTCGAAAAGTCTTCTGCAACGGCGGAAGGAAGTCAAAAAAAAATTCGACAAGCATCAATGGAAAGGGGAAAATCGAGCCAATGCATCGGGAAAAACTTGAAATATTTTTCGCTACGGCGGAAGGAGAAAGGCAAGATGGGCTAACACGTCTGAAAAATTTTGGTGAATTCGTCAAAACAGGGATTTTTAGCCCCCTTGACCCCCGTCGTCCCCCTAAAACAGTCATTATTGCAGAAAGGAGACTACAACCAGAAGGAGTGCTAATTAGCATAATTGCTAAACATTAGCCAACCCGACAAAAGGCACATTGACCATTCATGCTTGCAAGAAGCAATTGGTAATTAATTGTTTGAATTTATGAGATTGACTAACAAATGATGTTGTTAACACATTTTGCAAAGTCGTAGTGCAGATTGAAGAGTTGATCTTGGTCCGACCAAGGAGGTCAAAGAAGATCAACACCAAGAAAATTAACAGCATGGATGATGCACAGGATCCCTATGGATACGGGAAAGATGCTATGGGGGGGTATCCAAGAGACCCACAAGAGGGAAGAAAGCCACTCCAATGTTGGAGATGTGGAGGACCCCATTTGCGTCGGATTTGTCCACATGGGGAAGGGTATGTAAGGCTAGCTTACAATTCCCAATCTCATGGAACTGAAGTTGTTGGGAAGAGGGAACAAGAGAGTTCCCCAGATGCTGCAGCTCCCATAAGAAGCCTGAGGGCAGAGTTGCAGGATTACAAAGAAGAAAATAAGAGGTTGGTCAAGGCTTTAGTAGAGAAAAACGAGTTGACTACAACCATGCTCTAGATTTTGGCAGATCTCCAAAGGAAGATACACTCTGGGCATCAGTTAACAAGGATAGAAGGGAGTAGAAGAAATTCTCACGAGACGAATGAGAAGCTTAACCTAGGGAAGAAAGGTTTTAAGCCTCCTCACCTCCTAAAGCAGCAAAGGAAGCCAACACAAGATGTGATTGAGCCAGCCAGAATGATGAGGGAAAAGTTAAAGGAGCCACTCAAATGTTGGGGATGTGAAGGACCCCATCTGCACGGGAATTGTCCACTTGAGAATAAGAATGAGGATCAAGTCCCTAGCACCCAAGAAGCTGAAACTATGGGTCAGGAATCAGGGGTCATTCGTAAAGTTTGTGCAGTATTAGAATACCACTAGGTAGGTCATAACTCAACTATGGTGGAAGTTGAAGGTGATATTGTTGAACATACTGTTTCTGTTTTGATTGACCCTAGATCAACTCACAGCTATATCACTCCTATACTTGTTGATATGTACACCTTGAAGAAGTCAAAGCATAGGAGATCATGGTTAGTCCAGCTAGCCACTGGGACTAGAAGAAGATCAGTGAGGCGGTAATGAATTGTCCATTGGTCATGGATGGGTTAGTCACCGGTGTAGATCTGAATGTTCTGCCACTTGGATCATATGATGTCCTCATTGGAATGGATTGGTTGGAAGCACATAGAGCAAAGCTTGATTGTTACGACAAGACTTTGGAGTGCTTGGATGAAAAAGGCAACTTAAGGGTTTTGAAAGGAATTCTAAAAGTGATCTCTGGAAGGAATTCTTCAGCAATGCAGCTCAAGAAGTTCTATGGGAAAGGTTGCAGAGTGTATGTAGCTCATGTTTTGGAGGCAACAAAGTATGATACCCTTAGGTTGGAGGGCTTTCATATGATACAAGAATTCTGGAATATTCTTCATGATGAAATTCCAAAGCTTCCTCCAAAGAGTGACATTAATTTTACCTTTGAGCTTGTGCCTGGAGCAACACCAGTATCCTAGACATCCTGTAGGATGAGCATACCAGAAATCTTAGAGATGAACATGCAGCTACAAGAGTTGTTGGAAAAGAATTACCTCAGACCAAGTGTGTCTCCTTGGGGAACACCATTTCTGACTGTGAAAAAGAGAGATGGTACATTCTGGTTGTGTATTGACTATGGGCAGTTGAGCAAAGTCACTGTGAAGGACAAGTATCCTTTACCTAGAATTGATGACCTATTTGATCAAATAATATGAGAGAAGGTGTTTTCCAAGATTGACTTAAGGTCTGGTGACCAGCCGGAAAGCATTAAGAATGAAGATGTTCATAAGGCAACTTTCAGAGCAAGGTATGAATCTTATGAGTTCGTAGTGGTACCATTTGGGTTCACAAATGCCCCAACTACATTTGTATGCCTCAGGAATAATGTTTTCAGTAGTTAATTGGGCAAGTACGTTCTTGTTTTCCTTGATGGCATTCCTACTTATTCAAAGGATGAGGAAAAACATGTGGAACAATTGAAGTTGACCTTGAAATTGCTCAGGAAGCATCAGTTGTATGCAAGTTTGAGCAACTATGACTTCTACAAATATGGAATTCATTATTTGGGTCACACTATCTCAGATAAAGGAATATCTGTAGACCCTGAAAAGATTGAGGCCCTGAGAAGTTGTCCTACTCCAAGGAAATTAACAGATGTAAAATCTTTTGTGGCATTTGCAGGATGCTATAGGAGGTTCATTGAAGGGTATTTTGCAGGAAAAATTGAGTCTATGTATGGGTTGAGGAAGCCTGCATGTGAATTTGTGGTTCCATGAGGAAATGTGCCTTCTTGAAGACTGCAGGTAGAATGACCTTAGCAAAGCATTCTGGTTGTACCCTAATCCAGATTTATGCAAGAACGCAACAAAATACACAAATAAGAATAGAAACAAATATGTAGCGAAAATAACACTTCATTTCCTTAATTAAAGAACTAAAACTTGTTTACATACAGAATGGAAATAAACTAGCTAGAGTGCTGGTAGCTTATCCCTGAGAAGAGATATGGTGGCTACATGCCTCTGAAATCTATGTTACAATGAGGCTCAAAGGCCTATATATTATTGAGAAACAATGGAAACCCTACACATCCAAAAACCTGATCCTAGGAGGTGAAACACCAGAATGTGGGCCCCATTGGGTAACTTGGTACATCAATTTCTCGGGGTCGTAACTTTGGCATACTACCTTCGTTTGACACGCATGATACATCGTTAGAAAGATCTATTCAAGGAATACATCCATAAACAACAAATATTAGGTTTGGAACAAACTCATATTTTCCTGACCATTCGATGCCAAAAAAAAGTCGTTTAGGGCCTCAAAACGGCTCCAAAAGTTTAGGACCCGAAAACTGCCAAAAATAGTAAATTTTGCTACAATTAAGGAAACTGAAAAACTGAAAGAAACAATGGTGGGGGTCCAACTGGAATAGGTGGGTGGCCACCAATATCCTCTTGGATCATACCCATTAGGACCAAGGCAGGAAACCGCCATGCGCTATGAGAAGGATCTCATGACTGAAATCTAACTTTTGAACTTCAGATTTTAAATTTTGTTGTTAATTGAATATTATTAGTTGTTTATCTTATATGAAATGGTGTCAAGCTGACATGTTGTATGTGAATGTCTAGGTTTTGGGCAACATCTTTAAGTTAGGGATAAGTACTCCCCAGTTGCAAAAGCCAAACAATATGAGGATGATCTCATGGTTGCAAAAATCTGAATTTCTATGGGAAGCAGAATTGTGAATTCAAATTTTGGATTTGACTGTCAATGTTATTAATCATTTGATAATTGGAAATGTATCCAAGCATGAAATAGATTTCAAAATCTATGATTAAATTTTTATGATGATATCTCATATGAACTGCATGCTTGTATGTAATGCAGGTGAGATGATGAAAACATGTATTGGTTGTACATGGCTCCTCGGAAGGATGTACTTGGATACATAGTTTCTCGGAGGGATGTGCCTGTAATAGGTTTGAAACCCTATAACTGCAATTATCTTTATAATGGCATATCATTGCATGCGTGTATGTAATGCAAGTGAGATGATGGTGGTCCTCCTTGGAGTACATAGCTCTCGGGAGGATGCGTTGAGAAAGATGACTCCTCTTGAAGGATGTATGAGAGTACATAGCTTCACCCCCCTGCCAGCTAGGCATCGGTATGCATCACTGGGGACGCCTAGGGTGTAATACATCCGGTTAGACTTCTCTCTGCACACGTTCACGCTGTAAGGGGACTGTCATGAGAGTGGGGGCTCTGTGAAGAGAATAACCCCTAGGTATTATGATGTCCGGAAGGGAAGCGCCTGAGTATTGGTAAGCACTTAGAAAAGGTGTTGGGCTCTTAAGCCAAGAGCTACCAATTAAGCACCCAAGGAGGTGTTAGGCTCTGAAGCGGGGCTAACTAGATTTTGGTTGAGAGATTCTACACAGATAAGTATTTGATTACTTGGAAATTCTTGTTGATTTCTGTGATTATTCATATGCATATGATGCGGTCTGAATTTTTGAAAAATCTTGTTAAAGGTTGTGTCTTATAGAAATGCATCTGACCAGTGAGTTCATTCATTTTTTTGTCGGGAAAGGAAGTCCTTGACCTTGGAGAGCACTAGAGGGGGTACTAGGCTCTTAAGCCGGAGCTTCCATTAAGTACCCAAAGAGGTGTTAGGCTCTGGAGCAGAGCTACCCAATCTCGGTCGAGAGATGCTGCATAGATAATGCCAGAGTGTTGGTAAGCACTGAGAGGAAGTGTTGACCCTTAAGCAGAGCTTCCATTAAGCACCCAGACAGGTGTTGGCATCTAATGTAGGGCTACCAGATCTCGGTTGAGATATGTTATATAGATTAGTATTTGGTTTCCTTATCAAACTATTGTTGTCGTTGATTTTATGTTGATATACATGTGCATGTGATTCATCCATGATTTTTGGAAAACCTTGTGAATCTAACATGGGAATTGACTCATTGCTTGGGGATTGAGCATAGGTATTGATGGATTGTCAAATACATTGGAGATGTTCCAAGCTACGGAGAAGGATTCTCCAGGACCGAAAAAGGGTTCAGTGGTGTGTGCTGATGCATGAAATTAAGGACTTGGAGGAGTCTGTACGCAAGACAACAATGTAGTAGGACCAAGGAGGAGTTCCAGATCGTACCATTGGACAAGGGAAAATGCAGAATAAGCACCGTGATCCCAATGAGGTTGCATGGGACCTGGAGGATGCCATATGATTGGCACATCCATTTTGATTAATTTTGCAAAGCACTGGGGTAGTGCCAAGGTAGGATTTTGTTCAGTTTTAATGAGCACTGAGGACAGTGTTGTTTAAGGGGGAGGGGATTGTAATACCTAGGTTTCAATCCCAATTGCATTAAGTTATAAATGATGTAAATAATATTAATAAATCATGGTGTGGAGCTCAAGTCAAAGTCCTCGCCATGGATTTAGTGTTCTACGTTTCGGCAATTAAAATTGATGCTGATAGTTATCATGCTGGTTGATGGCACAATATAATTTCTACATCATGTAAATATGCAATTAATAAAATACCCACAAGGGTGTGTGCAAGAAGTTGAGGGTCACTTTTGGCACGTTAGATGCAATACAAAACTGAAAAAACAGGCATCCATCAACTTGCATGGATATTTTGAGACACTTACACAATGAATCTTGCGATCAGTAAAAAACAAGAAATGTAGGAAATTGAATGACCTTTCCAAATATATATTTTTTTTCTATTGAAAATGTTGTTAACTATCTAAAGTTAGATAAATTTTAATGGGAACTTTTTATTTTTTGGACAAATTATAAGGTATATGTTTTTGTGGGTGCAGCGTCTGAGTGTCTAAATGATGGAATAAACTTACGAAAAATGGTATACGTATAGGTAACATATAGGACTAGTGCACGACTATTTTTCCAATAATAAAAATAATTTTTTTAATTTTTTTTTTAATTATCTAAGAGATCAAACCTCGAAAATGGTACGTCAATAGTGGGTGCAGCATTTGAATGTCTTAATGCAATTATTTGGAAATGGGTTTTTTATAGCATGTAGAGGTTGGTGTTCTTTAGTGCACCATATAATTTTTTTTTTAAATGGTTGAGAAACGAAAGAGATATGGACGAAACACTACCAGTGTGTTTTTTGAGTTGAGGAGTGATGACAGAAGATAAATAAGAAAAAAAAAATTTATGTATTCTTGTTAAAATTTACATATTTAGAATCTGCAAAAAAAATCATATCTGTTTCTAAAATCTCATAAAAAATGGAGGTGTGCAGCATAATCAGACGAACCGCTAAACACGAGCATATTGAAAATATGGATATAATGTTGAATTTGCCATGGTTTATCATACTCCAAGGCACAGGCATGTTGAATCCAAAGCAAAGTACAAAGCAGACACATAGGCATAGGAATTCCATGAAAGCATGGGTGGAGGCTCAGCCTTATCATTTGGAGGGAATAAATTTTTGAATTTAAACAAAACGCGAGTGCGATTTAACTAAACAAAACCCGTACGCGTTATATAGAAACAAAATGTGAGCGCATTATGTGCATACAAATCGCGTGCGCGTTATGTAAAACCAAAAATAGCATTCATCATCATTTTCATCTTCTTCATCATCTTCAACTTCATCATCATCATCATCATCATCATTAACATGATCATCATCTTCAACTTCATGAACATCATCATCACCATCAACATCATGAACATTATCATCACCATCGTCATCATCAACATCATCATCATCATCACATTCATGATCATCTTCATCATCATCATCTTCATTACCTTCATATTCATCTTCATCATCATCATCATCATCACCTTCCTCATCATCATCACCTTCCTCATCATCATCATCATCATCACCATCGCCATCATCATTATCCTCATCATCATTATCATCATCCTCATCCTCATCGTCATCATCAGCTTCATCATCACCATCATCATCATCATCATCATCAACATGATCATCATCATCACCATCAACATCATGAACATCATCATCACCATCGCCATCGTCATCATCATGAACATCGTCGTTGTCACCATCGTTGTCATCATCATCATCCTCCTCCTCGTCATCATCATCACCTTCCTCATCATCAACATCACCATCACCCTCATTATCATCATCAACATTGCCATGATCATCATTATCATCTTCATCATGTCCATCTTCATCATCATCATCTTCACCATCATCACCTTCATCATCACCATCGTCGTCATCATCATCATCACCATTGCCATCATCATCATCATCAACAACAACATTATCACCATCGTCGTCATTGTCATCATCATCACCTTCATCATCACCTTCATCATCCTTATCATAATCATCAGCATCAACATCATGAACATCATCATCATCATCCTCATCATCATCACCTTCATCCTCATCATCATCATCATCCTCATCATCATCATCTCCAACAACATCATGAACATCCTCATCTTCATCCTCATCC
>LPNX010995196.1:224352-317370 GCA_001517045.1 Pseudotsuga menziesii | reverse complement strand
CTTCTCTGTCCTAAACTTGGATGTGTCTCGAAGTTCACAAACCCGGATTGATTTTAAATTCAAGTTCTGATTAACACTGATAGATCAGAGCCCAACAGGCACCACTTCCCAAACATCACTCTTTAAGATAGATTGGTATTTTCTTGGAAATGGATTCTTTATATTCTTTCCTTGACCACATCCTTTGTATACCCATTCATGATTGATATGTATTACTACTAGACCTGCCACTACCTTTCTCACAGTTGATTATTTTTTGTAGTTCACATGAGCAAGTATTATGTGCCATAACTCACATGGACTAATGGTACTAGTTTTGAAAGATGAATCTATGTGCCCCTTTAGATTTTAGAGTCCTCCTTCTTGAAAACATATTACAATTGCATCATATATTGTATTTCCTTTTGGTCACGTAATAACTTCACCGTCTACAAAGGAAACTATGAAACCCTTTTTCTCTAAAGATGATATATAAAATATATTCTTCTTTAGACCTAGAACATATAAGATTTATTTCATATACATGGAATTATGAGATGTTATAGTGTGATTTTCCACACCTGAAGCATCATGCCTTGAGGGCCTTCCCTTGTCCCTATGTAGACTCACTATACCCCATTTACTCACCATAGCCCTGATGCTCTAGTTTAACCCTGTAAAAAAACACTTTTGAAGATATACACAGATCACAAGTATACAACTTGTGTATATGTAGCTTGCACCACTATCACGCACCTACATTGAGTTTTATCCTAAAAAACAAATAATATCTGGATTCCCCCCCATCAAGTAATGAATTCTTTGATCCTTGGCCTTCCATATGCCAAGAAACACTCTTATTTGACCCTTCATTTCCTATTGAGGGGATATATATTGAGATATTATGAAGTATTGGAGGAGGATAAACTTGGAGAGTAAGAATATTATAGTGGAATTTCACCCCATTCTTATATGCTTGAGTATGCATCCCTTTGTCCTTTGAGGAATCCATTGGTGCACTTCTCCTAATATTTCCATTGTCTTTGCGAGCTTTCCATTTTATCGAGGATTGAAGTGGTGGAGGCCCAGGTGGAGGGAATCGGTTTCTTGGTTTTGATGAGGTGCCGAAAGAGGTTGTCATTTTGTATCTATGTTTACATTAATATAAATATCCATTTCTCATCCAATTTCATATGCAATTATGAATATTTGTATCCATGGATGTAATTAATTTATATACATGTTTAAATTGAATATGTTATATTAGATACTAACAAATTATATATCATGCTTATATATATCTTTGTTGTTGAGGATGAATTGTAGGGACAAGTTTTGATCGAGAGCTCAACGGTGGTCTTCTTTGAAAATCTTGTTGAGGTACAGTTCTTACCCCTTAGTGATTAGTTTCTTTTATGTATATAGCATGCTTGATAATGCATTGATTTTTGGTGTCATACTATCAGTTGTGGTCCACCCCAATCCCTACGAATTTTTTCTCCATAGCAGAATTGGAGACCATATTGAAGACATTTCCTTTTTGGTGGGTTTTTGGGTGCATTTGTTTTGTCAATTTCTCTTCGTTTCTCTGCATTTCTGTTTCACATTTTGTAGTATGTTCATTCATTCACAAGACCCTATAATGGTTTGACCCTTGGCCTTATTTTTAACACCTTATTCTTTGTATACGCGGGTTAGAGAACATACAGTGACATATATATATTCAGGTTGTACTCTACCTAATCATGTGCATACGTTGATGTCCTTTGAACAGTCGCCTACATCTCCCCTTTTGGACAGTAGTGTACATCCCTCCCTTTGAACAACCACGTACATATCCTCTTTTGAATAGTCACATACACACCCATAACCTTCACTTGCATGTAAATACTTCCATTATGACATACCATACATCCTAGATATGCAAGATATGGAAAACGTGTATAACTAAATCAACACTAACACAATAGAATCAACACTTACATGAAGGCTTTGCAAGAAAACTCGAACAATGATGACTAAAGTTTTCCAATTTTTTTAGCAATTGATTATTTAGATTTTCTTGCAGATATTCCCATGTGAAGAGGGTGTTCGACACAAAGAATTCAATAATAAGTAATCAAAATGTTTGTTATAAAAAACCTAATTTGCATTTAAATTGGACATTATTGTTCACTATATATAAAAATGCAATCCAAGCATACGATTGTCTACAGATTCATGCTTTCTCGAAACCTAGAAATAAATTTATGCTTATAAAGGTCGCATCAGGTCTATTTGCTAGGAAATAATACCACCAGACCTCCATAGGGATATTTTGTTTTCGACATCATTTCCAAGCACAACCATCCCTTTTCTTTTAGAAAATTTACCTACAATCATAAATCAAGGATTTAGTATGAAGTAAAATGATAATGGTGTACTAGATGATGTACAAAGTAGAATTTTGGAAAATAGTTGTAGAACCATATCAAATTATGTGGATGAATGATTCAATTCCATGTTGTTATAGCGGATTTCACCACACTAGGTGAATCACACATTGTATGGCCTTCCCCTGTCCCGCTGCAGAATCATTGGCAACAATGGACTATAGTTTCGTTACTCTCAATTCTCTCTTATGCTTTCAATGTCTCAATGGGTTCCTTATATAGCTTTTCAAAGGTATACTGAAAGGTCGAATCCGTGCGATCTCAATGCATATGGAAGGCCAGGAGTCATATGAGTCGGATCCAAGTCAAGGAACGCTCCAAAAGGATTTGGATTATGTACACATCCTGATGTACGCGACTATAAGGGGAATATCCGCGTACGTACGCGGTTATCGGGGAAAAAGCCATGTATATCACTTTTCTTATGTTTTTAGGGATGGTCAAGGATGCATCAAAAGACAAAAAGTGGTCCATAGGGGCTAATGAGTCTGCAGCGGGACAGGGGAAGGCCATCCTCGAAGACATATTCATATTTGAAAAAATACTATATTCCTCTTCACACAACTTTCCAGTAGAATCCTATGAATATTTAAAAATTATATGCTAATAGCTTCATGGAATGCCATATTAGAGATTGAAGGAACTGTTGTTCTTCTATAACCAAAATAGAAAACAAAATGTAAAGGAGTTTGTATAGTCTAGTCTCAAAATATAACACAGGGAAAAGGGGTACCAAGGGTGTATCATTACAGTTAAAACCTATCAAAAAATTCACTGTAGAAGGTTTTAGCCACTTGCAAGGCAAGGAAATGATGAGAGGACTGGATACAGGAAAGGATACAAAGTGGGTTAAATTCCATAAATACAATTCATTTTCAGCACAAGAACATCATCTTGCTTTGTTCTTATGCATAAATTTTCATCTCTAGTTAGTGGGTTCTAGGTTATATATGACCATGAGGTGAGTTGCCAATAATTGGTATTAGTTTCAGTCTAGACCATAGGAGCGCTTAGCATATCTAGGGTTTTCAAATGATGCAGAAAAGGGTTACTTATAGATGTTTTGAATACAACAACTAGTTATATATTTAGTGCTCATCATTATTGGCATATAATATGAGGAATTTTGAGATTTGACTGATCAACAAAGGGTCTATAGGATTCAGAGTGGCAAGTTTACTAGCATGATATGAATAAATCTTGTACCATGTTCTAGTTATTGGATTTATTGCTTGACGAAGTGCAGATATGTTCATGAACAACAATGTATATATCAGAGTTGCATTAGAAGTGAGATCAGGACCAAATCTAAGTGTTGTTCATGGCCATAGTGGAGGAAGGAAGACACCATTTTAATGGTTGGCTATAGTAGAAAACAACTCAATAAGTTCTATTCATCCTCATGTCAGCACCATGTCAAAGGAGCTACATGAAAATTCTAAACAGCAGAACTAAATGCCTTTATTTCAACTCGGGAGTGCCCCATTAATATAAGAAGTTTGGATAGGATCTTCAAGTTCTTTTTCAGCATCCAAACCACAAATTGAAGGATGCTCAAACATTGTCACCAGAAACACCCCATTTATCTAATTGTTTTTTATGAGGTAGTCAGGGTTACATCCCAAGGGATATGGCCAAAAAGAAGCATTCCATCATTTCCATTTGGTTTTGGAGAACCATGCACACTTTTGAATATTTTCCCATCCTTGCACTCAACTGTGACCTCTATGATCTTTCTTTAGAAGGCTATGAGTTGTTTGGGGATGCTAAAAGGAACTGTGACCCTGTTTGAGTGAGACGTGACCTCTGCTGCACTATTTGAGCATGTTGGGTTGTGTTTGAGGTCTAAGAAAACCATATGTTTTGTATAGGATTCCAGCTAAGGTCCTGTATATAGGAATTAGAGAATGCAATACATACTGGCATGGGTTCACAACCTGCAAACTAAAACCTAATCACCAAATGGAAATTAATTAATACCAGTAAATATGATTCAAATGAGATCTCTTTGACATGCTCAAATATTAGTTTTTGTTTAGACTTTTCAGTTTTAGGATAATGTTTTGAAATGATTTCATGGAATATTATGATGAGCTCAAACAGATTGGACAAAATTGTTGGTTTTGGTCTCCATTAAACCAAAACAATTTTCTCTTGGAAATGTTCTATTATGTAGGTTATGTTCCAGTTAGTGTTAGGTCTCTCCTAACTTGTGATGGCCATAATGAATATCTCTCACATAAAAAGATATAGTATAATGATAACATCTTTTCTGATACATTATAAATATTTTGAGGACTCGTAGAATTTATCTTGTCACCATATTAATTGCTCTTCAAAACCATAACACATACTACGAATATCATTAAACTAGAAAGAAATCGTTCCAAAGGATCACCCACTTCAAAAAATAAAATAATCTCATTTCAAACATTACTTGTGACTCCATCTCATCACGTATAAATTCTTCCAACTTGTCATAGTTCTCTGCATCAGCTGTTGCTTCACCATCAAACATTGTAGGAACAAGTTGATCCTCCTTACTACTAATACAATGTCTGGTTAGAGATGGTATCAACATAAACTGAAAATTATCAAAAACAACACCAAACTTCATTGTGATCGCTCAAATCCATTCTGATCAAAGTATCTAAGGAACAAAAGGATTTCCTCTGGCTCTAGTCCAGGTTTAGTTTGGTGCACTTAACCTATTTTGGATTTCTGGAATGACTCTTCAATTTCCTGAATTTTTTGGTCCCTATAATCAAGAAAAAAAAGTAGATGATTGTATATCATTAATTCCATGTGTTGGCCAACTTTGTTTCCATCATTAACAATATACTACAAATAAAATTTTACATGCACCATGTGACCACTTTCAAAATATTTTCATATTAGAAAGGCCTGTGTTTCATATATTCATCTCTTGTTGAGACACTCCACAATGAAACTGCGTCCTTTCCTAGCTTGTCGCAACTCTTTAATTTTCCTTTCAGTTGAAGAATATACATTACAAGAATTCCATGATTAAAGTTTGTCAAATGCATCTACTATAAAATTGGTTTTGCAAAACTATTGTGACAACCTAGGAGATACTTTACAAGATAAAAATCAAATGATTTTCAATACATTCTTTGCAGTTTCAAGAGTGAGTGGAGAAATATATTGATTTTTAAGAATCCAAGAAACACCTTTATCGGTGGGTGTGTCCTTCTTATTAATACCATCTACCTTGTTTGGTGTTTTCATTTCATCATCTTGCACAAGTTCCTCATCTTCTAGATCCATAGTCTCCTTTACCTTTGGGTTACTATTTTCCAGAAAATAAATTATATTAGCACTTGACACTCAACAGTGAATTTGTGTAACAAAAAAAAACATATTGTCAAAAGAAATTTAAAATGTGCAAATACTTTACTTGTAGACACTAATGTGAAGGAGATAAAGAGGAATCCCAAGGTCAGGCTCAACAAATAGATTTGGCTAGTGTGTTTTCTACAAAGATGTAATAGTGTATTTCACATATCTGAGAACAAATTAAGAATTGTCATAACACATGCCAATGAAGAACATGGCTACAAATAATGTATTACACAATATATATTGACATTCTAACCTAGATATATCATTATGCATTCAACTACACACATTCATGTTTTAGCTACACAGAATCATGTTTTATAGCAGCATTATTCTTCAATAATAATAGGAAAAAATGTGACTAATGATAATTAGCAGAGCATGAGTAATCTATAACAACTAAAAAACCATAGCAGTATATGTAAATGTACCAGTTATTTGCAGCAGTAATCATGCACTTTATGCAATTTTTTCCCGTTTGTTTAATAACAATGCAATGACCTTTCAGTGTCCTAGTCATCTAATGCACATAGAACATCCCAGTAAAATATTCAATCTATACTCAAGGAATAACCACTTGTCATCTTGTTGTGTGTAGGGTCCTATGACTGAAGTAAAAGTGAGTATAAAAGGAAGGAAGGATGCCACTGAAAGGGAAGCCTTAGGGATGGGTAGAGGGGTGGAGGTTTGTTATGACACATTTTTTATGATTTCATTATGACATAACAATAACTAACATGATCAATAGGTATGGCCATGTAAAATAGATAACACTTAATAGTTACCCATCAAACATTTCCCTTAAGATAAAGGAATTAATCTAAGTGTATTGCAATCCTTGGGTCATTCTATTTTAATTCAATTTGTAGAGTGACACAACACATTAAACAATGTTACTCCTTATCCAACTGATCTTATTGACAAATAATACCAAATAACAACATCTCAAAGATACCAAGCTTCAAATGCACATGAAAAGTGGTATACCTAAAGGATCGTAATAGTCACTCGAATCATATCCAGGTCGAGAAAATATTTCCTTTCTAAATATGCTACCAATTTTATCTATCCCATTGTACTTAACATCATGTTGCAAGAAAAATGGATTACGATATCCCTTAGAATTTCACAATTCTTTGTTTAAGATTATTCCAACACTTTTTAAAGTAATATATTTGATGATATTATTATGCATTCAAGAAAAATACAATGAACACCAATTAGAATATGAAGAAATTTAAAATGGGAAATGAGACCTCACTTCAGAAAATGGGAAACTGACATCCCCATTCAGTTGCAACAAGATACTCTTAAGGGATGAAAGGAGATCCCCAACCAGCTCCACTCTCCCAACAATATCCTTATATACCTTGAAGGTTTCCTAGAAATGATAATCATTGTTAGGTTACTGCCAATAATAACTCAAGTGGCAAAAATATCAAAATGATTCCAGCTATCTAGCAGAGGTGATGGTATGATCCTGTCTGTTTAGATTTTCATTATGGTACCTAATCAAGTAAAATAAACAATAGTTAATAAAAGACCAATCTAATAATAATAAATTGGACTTCTTTAATTTTATATACTTTGCATTTGCATGCATTCTATGAACTAGAGTAGGGAAAGCAAATTGTAAGACTAAAAGAATAATAAGAACAATACTCACCATCCTTTAATACAACAATTATCAGTACGATGAATCATGGAAATTCTCTGTATATATGCTTCATTGGTATATCTATGTGATTGAATAAAAAATAATTTCTCTGCTACAACTATGGAATTAGAATTTGTTTCATGAATTCTAGGGGTTTCTTCTAAATTACCATTCCTCCTAGTCAAAGAAAAACTACTATTGTCTTCCTCTGTCCAAAATAACATAGTTCCACTCGATTTTTCTACTTCACCAAAATGTTGAGTGGAACCATCATCCTTTTCAGTAGAAAATGTTGTCAGTCATTCCATTTCACCAAAATCATTCATCAAATTAAACTCCAAGGAATCAGATTTTTTATTTGTAGCTATATCTATGTTATCTTTCTTAACCTGTGCTAATTCAGAAATCAATGTCGAGGCCAAAGATTCAACACAGCTAGGTTCATATCCATTTCCTCCATCCTCAGAAATTGAAACAATTCTTGGTTCATAACTACCATGTGGCATATTCACATGAATATCAACTATACAAATGGTTTTATTGATGTGATGACCTCTATGGAAGGCCTCCATTTCTACCTCCAGTGGAGATAGTTTACTAGTTTTTATTGCACAAAAGACCATTGAATCTTGAAGTTCATTAATTTTAGCAGTAAGAGTTTTTTTCTTCTTCTTCCAAGGCAAGTAATTGATCAGATAAAGCATGTATATGTATCGGGTTGTTCTCATAAGCATTTCCATGCATAAACTCTTTAATTAATGAAGTTAAACCAGACCCTATCCCTGATATTTTTCTCTTTCATTGGACTCCATCTCTTCCCAACATTTGAACATCCATTTTCATCTGAGCTATAGTAGCATGTCCTAGTGTTATAGCTTAAATGACACACTCTTTGTTTGTGACCACTTTCCCATGATTTCATCGCATGTTGATACTTTTATGATGACACTTTAGAAAATTCACTGAAGAAACACATTGAGTCAAAACACCATTGGTTTCACCTTTGCTACCATCTTTGAGTAATCAATGACCCTTTAAAATAAATGCTTAATATCTAAAATATATTAGTAACTGTTTGTTTATAGGGATGGCACACACTAGTCTAGGATAGTGTTTTGGGTTAGGGATATATTAACTTCCCAAAAATTTAAAATCAAACATAGTTGCCTATATTTTAGGAAATCCAACTTTGTTGAGAAAGACACCAAAAATCTCCTCTCACACAGGAGTCAAGCACGAGTTCGTCTGATACTCAGATGTTGGAGATACCCCTCCTCTTCTCAGTAAAGCATACACCAGAGTTGTTGCACATTTGGGGACTCACCCAGTACCTCCTGGAGGCCCCATGTGGTTCATGGTACTGCTTGAGTTTCAGACTTATCTACCCCCCCCCCCATGTGCATCGGCTGGACTGACCTTCGTTCCACAAAATTTATCCACGATTTTGGTAGACTTAGTATCTTGTCTCCTAGGATTTTAGACAGGTGGCATTGGAAGGCTATTTCTAGTGATCCTAGGGTAGACTTGGAAGGTAACCTCGATTGAAAATTTGGGAGGAATTTTGGGTGAGTCCAGTGCTTTCATCCAGAGAAATATTCACGAGATTCCAAGTAACTACTCTCCTTTCTTCACTGGTTAGTTATGGGCCCTCATCATCCCAGAATTTCCTTTGGAAGGAATATTTGTTTTCCTGGCTTGATACTTAGGTACTTTTTACTAGTGGTGTGTTCTTTGTACTATTGGTTTCCTGTCGACCTCATAATTTGTCTTCTTGTTTGAAACTATGGTTAACACCCCTATGGAAACCAACTAGGAGACCCCCTCTCTAGGGACTCCTTGTACTCTTCCTCTCACAGGGATTTTCGGTGTTCCTTTGATGGCCACCTTGAATCCACCTGTATTCACCCTAAGGCTACCGGTGTTGTTGTTCTCCAATACAAGTGTCCTAAATTCTCCTGATGCTTCTCAATTAAGCTCCTTATATCAAGGGAATCAAAACACCACGTCCCCTTCTCATGTAGTAGCTTCTCCTCCTCCTTCGACCTCATGCGATGAAAGTAATAATACTAGTAAACCGCGGTCTAAAAGGATTAAAAGAAGGAAGAATAGGAAGAAGACTATAAAGTAAGGGGGCACCCATTCAACCTCTACAGGTAAAGTTGAACCTCACCACCCAGCCTATGCAGTTCATGTTGGGGGAACCTATCTAACCTCTGTAGGTCATGTGGGATCTAAGCGCTCAGCCTCTGCAAGTCAATTTGATCTTCACCATCCAGCCTATGTTAATCATGTTGGTGGAAACTTTCCAACCTATGTAGGTCATGATGGATCTAGTCACTCATCCTCTATAGTCCATGCTGAGGGAAGTCATTCGACCTCTGCATGTCAAGTTGAACCTCCTCGTCCAACCTCTGCAATCCATGTTGGATTCAACCACCCAACCTCTCCAGGTCATGCTAGAGGCACACACTCAACCTCTATGAATAAGGTTGATCATAACCATTGATCCTTTGTCGGTCATACTGGTGCAACCCATCCAACCTTTGTAGGTCATGTTGGACCCAATCTCTTAGCCTCTGCAGGTCATGATGAGGTAAAATAGTCAGCCACTGCGAGTCATGTTGACACTGTTGAAAAGAATAACCGTTCAAAACACAATCCCAAGTTTCATTGTAAACTTTGTGAAGGATACCACCTTACTTATCAATTCCCTTCCATCACATAGGTATGAAGAGTTTTGTTCCAAGTTCATCCCATTTTTGAAATCCTGAAGTCTCTCAACAACCAGCCTCTCTTAGTCAATTTGGACATAGTCACCCATCCTCTGATGGTCATGCTGGGGGTAAAACATCAACCACTGCTAGTCATGTTGACACCATTGAGAAAACTGGTCGTTCAAAAGGAAAAATTATGTTCCCTTATAAGTTATGCGAGGGATATCATCTTACTCACTAGTGCCCTGCTATTGCAGAGGTGCAAAGAGTGTGTCCCAAGACTCAAGGATTTCCTGCTCCTAAACAACATGTAGTTTCTCAACCACCTATTCAACCTTTGGTTGATCAAGTGGTAGAACCAACCTCAACTTTGGTCGATCCCACTCTCCTTGGGAGAGTGATATTTTCCATGTGATTGAATCAATGTCATATTTGGTCGATCCCACTCTCCCTTCAAAGAGTGACTTTCATGATGCGGTTAAATTGATTCCATATTCTATCAATCCCACTCTTCTTTTGGAGACTAAAATGTCTGCTAGTCTCATTTTCTTTACTGCCAGTTAAAAACTTATTGAACAAGGGAGCACTGAACTCACTTCTAATGAACCCACACCAAGCTCTCGGATCTCTGTTGAAAATATTTTCTCATAGTTCCCTAGATATCTTTACAACGTTTAAGATTCTGTTTGAAAATATATAAAATAATAACACACATTTATGTTCATGCCACTCAAATTTCGAAGCATGGTTCACACATATTTCAACAACAATTATAATGACATTAATTGGTGGTCATATGTATCCAAAATAGATTCTATTGCAAATTCTAGGAATATCGACAAATACTATAGGTCTCAATGCTACCAAGTCCTCCATTAGCTTCATATTTTCCTATAAAAGTATTATGTATGACAACAGTCTATGATAGGGAAATAATGCCTTAATTAAAAAACAAGTTAGCACCTGATTTAACTCCTTTAGAATGACTACTAATTATATATTTGTCAGATCATGTTTAGACTTCTGGAATTAACAAAACATCAAGTTCATGCTTATGTATGAGATTTCCTTTACATCCACCAGATAGTTGTATCACCCCATATATTTCATTATACTACAAAGGCATGTTATGCAAATGCTTAACATGTAGCCTCTGTAATTGTACAATGAATTTACAATTGTATGAAACAAGATAATATTAATTGTCTATTTCTTATGAACCAAAAACTACAGTTGTAGTCAACCTTGTAAGGATTGTAAAGAAAAAATGCCATACCCCTTGGTAAAATACAATAGAAACACCATTGTAGGCCATCCCAATGCATTTTTCCCGTTCATGGATGTGTGCCAAAGGAAGATAGGAAATATAGTTGAATTTTATATAATTGTTCCTTATTAGAGATACACAAATAAACAAAACTAAAAAAGATATCATATCAACTCATATACAACTTATTTAAGTATTGATAATTATTTTAAATGTGAAAAACATATGCATCTACATAATAGAGTGTGAAACTAAGACCAACATCAAGAACCCTTGTGATCATATTTCCATGGGATAATACAATTCCATGTTTCAGTGAGAAAAGGGGAACTTTGGATGCTTTGTTAGACAACATATGAAAGTAGTCAACTAAAAACATTCAAGGAAAGTGTCAATTTAGGGACTCTTTAGATATCAATATCAATTACATACATTACGATTACTCAAAGTAAACAAGAGCATATAATACCTTTGGAGTTCCAGTAGTGCCACTTGTGTATAAAAATGTTGCAATGTCCTCTGGCATCCAAGGTTGAAATGGATGAATATTTGACACAAGAAGTAGCACATTCAACTACCCGAATCATCTCATTTTTATTGTAGTTATTTTTTAGTTGCATATCTTTGTGATATAAACCATCAAACAATGTGCTACAAGTTTGTTGCTCCCTACTAATCCTAGAGTTGATGCCTTCTAATTTAAGGCCATTCAGATGAGTTGTTTATTATTGTTATATGGTTTAGAATGCTCCAGGTTTATCATAGATGCCTTGGAAATCAATTATGCGACAGTTTTCAAGATCACCTCTATTATAGGATTTTTACCCAACACCTTTTTTTCCTTCTTATTTCTAAATTTCTCCTCTTAAACTACACTAATATAGCCTACAACTTGTCATGTTTGAGGTCACATTCTTGATCAAATTCAACCACTTCTCTCATGTAATGCCTATTTATGGACCTTCTTCTAACTTTTTGACCAACAAGTACTTCCGTACAACTATTTTCATCAGGAATTTATGTTGCATCTTTCTCTTAATTGAAATTAGAACCAAGTTCTTCATTTGTCACAATAGCTAGAGAGATAATAGACTCCATTGAAAGAAGCTTATATGTGGAAGTCCAAATTTTTTATTAGTATCCAATGAGATCATCCTAGATACATTATTTGATAGCTCTTTGGATTCCCTTTCTTCCCCTGTAATGAGCTCCAGCATAGTTCCCTTCTCATCTTGCAATTTGCACTTCATCTCATAAGTAATCTTAGACTCCTCATCTAAATATCATATTGACACAACCAATTGTTCATTCCCCTTAATAAGTTAATCCAATTCTTTAGTCTTATCACCAAGATTACTTTTGAGTGCGGCAATCTCTCTGCCATTCAATATTTCTCTCAAGCACTGCCTCTTAATCCTATAAATCTCTTATGTTTTTTCATACAAGAGTATCTCTTTATCCCTTCTCAAAGCAGACACCACCCTCACATAATAGGCTATTAGTTGCTCCTTTGATATGATTTTCAATGGTGCCTCTAGAATAATATCGACAGTATCAACAGAGAAAATGTCTGACAGAAATGATTCTCTGGTAGAATGGCCTTCAACAATATTTGTTGTCCCATTAATCATATATTTTTCTTCTACATTGCACAAATCTCTCTCTGAACACTAATTATGTCTTCTTTCTTCCCTTCTTCCAGAAAATAGGGAAAACAAATGGAATTGGACTTTTTACTGAAAGCTTTAGTTGACATCCCAAATTTCAATGCTTCTAACTCTTTATGAGAACTTTAAATCTGATTTTCTGATATCAACCTTTTCTCGTTACATTTGGACTAAGGAAAGGACAAATCCATAAAATTATGAGTATCTGATATTCCCACCAAATCATTAAGAATTACATGTTGTTTTGTTTCTCCCCTCTTTGTACACTCACTAAAAGCATGTACCTCATTAGAAGCATGTACCTTTTGAAACAATTCATCATTCTCCCTCTCAAGGAATGACATTGTTGAGTTCTTCACAAAGATTGATCTCTCCAACAAAGCAATGTGTTCGTCTTTTTCTAAAAGTATTCTTTAGAAGTCCTCAATCTATTCATTTCCTTATTTCAATACAAGTTGTTCTTGAAAAACATCCTTGCTAATTGAGAAACAAATTGACTCATTTCCCATTTATATTCTATTTAAATCCTTAAGTAAGTTTAAATTTAACCTTTTGTTTCAAGCAAATGATGTCTCTACTTTTCATGTATTTTTTTATATACCTAAAATACAATCGTGCTCTCCCCCCATTCAACGTATTTCAAAGTATTTTTATATGTCGATGATCTTGTCGTGTGATCTCATTCAAAAACCAAAAATCTAAAATTCAAATATTCCATCACAATAACAGACGATGCAACATATTTCAGTCACTATTCAGATTTTCCCTGCATGAGTATTTTATTATGGAAAATTTCTTGCTACCAATAATTGTTTCAAAAGAAGACTTGAAGTTCTAAGCTCTCCAAAGTGGAATTAATCAAAATGCAAATGCATGACCATTCTTCCCAACCACTCATTCCCATCAAACACTCCCCATGTTAATAGTGTACTTGATCCCATAATTCTGAAAGGAAGGATCATCTAGAATGTTAGTAAGTGGACTTGATCCTGTAATTAGAAAAGGAAGGATCATCCAGGATGTCAGTGGTGGACTTGATCCCATAATTTAGAAAGGAAGCATCGTACTATGTGTGTTTTTGTTAGCTTTGATTAGTATTGTTATCTTTGCAAAGAGTCTATCCTACAATAACAAAATGAAGGAATGTATGAGTACCATAGATGTGTTTTTCATGATCCCGTAATTATGATAGGAATGATCATGTTGGTTGGTATACCATAGTTTATATTACTCTATCCTTGAGTTGTTGATGATGATGTCACATGTTGTTATTTTTATTCCATCCTTATGTTGATCACCCAGCCTCATGTTGATGTTGTTGTTGTTATTCCAGCTTTATGCTGATGAGCCAGCCTCATGATGTCGATGCTAGTGATGTATTAGTTTTTATGCAGATGATAATTCCCTGGTCCCATGTTGCATATCATGATTCAGTTCCATGCTACAGATGATGATGATGCTCTAGCGCCATCCTATAGATGATGCTCCCATTCCATACTACAGATGATTATGGTCCAACTCCATGTTGCTAATAATTTTCCTACAGATGATGATGCCCTAGTTCCATGCTACATATGACAATAATTCAACTCTGTATTGAAGATGTTGATGAAGATACTTCATCTCTGTATTAAATATTTTGATGATGATACTTCATCTCTGTACTGAATATGTTGACACTCCATCTTCGTACTAAATATGATGATGTTGTTCAAAACTTCCGATGATATATAGATGCACCATACGATGATCCAAAAGATTATGTTCGTGATTCCTCCTTACTCCTTCCGATGATGTTGTATAGAGCCACACTAGTTATTGTTGTTGTTAGTAGAATACCCTTCTTGTTAAGGAGGGGTGCTGAAATAATGCAACTTCAAAGAACATTTTTCTTGTACTTCAAATCATTATTATTAATCCATCAAGAGATGTTATTGATGTAAAAGGTCATGTAAAATTCATGAGGTAAACCCTCAGTTGTAAGTCGGGTAATTAGCACCCAGAAAAGAATAATATATTTATTATTGTGGGATTTCCAAGCTAGGTCGGTCTTGTTAGTTAGACAGCTCAACCTAGCTAGGTAAAATGTCATTTGGGAAGATCAGTATAAATAGTTAAGCGCCCTCCCTCATTTGTACACACTCACTCACACATGTATTGTGAAAGAGAGATAAATGAGGAGAGGTGAAGAAGGAGGAGGACCAGTGTGTTTGGTGTTTTGGCTCTTATGCTTGGGTTTTGGTCTCTCACTTGATGAGACCTTTGTCTTTGGTCATTGCATATCGGTAATCTATTTTGAGGAAGTTTTTCTTGGGTTTTTCCCGTTAGGTTTTCCTAGGGTAAATTATTGTATACCTTGTGATTGTGTTTCTTTCAATGGTCCTCTTTATGTTATTGTTATGAAAATGTATTAAATGATAATAAAGTTAGGACTTAAGCTATGAAAACATATAAAAATTAACAAAAATTGAGACAAATCAACCCCAATATTGCACCAATAGTAAAAGAGGACCTTGAGAAAAGGTTGGTTGTTCAGATTGTTAGTGCCAGAAATTGTTCTCATACTACTAGAAGAACAAGCCAAAACAATCTCAAAAGTAAAAGTAAATAAAATAGGTTTTAGGGTTTTGGTCTGAATATTTATACAGAAGAAGGTAATGAACTGAAACAAGCCAATTCCATTACTAAATCAGGAACAAGTTTAAGATCTGGGGATCAAACACTCTTAATAAACCATATACATTACACAAGAAATATTGTTTTCATCCACAAAACCACAAGCATTTGCATGAATAAGACTTTACACAAGAAATGAAATTGTAGAATAAGTAACCAGACAGATTAGAAATGAAAACAGTATAAGAGTAAAATAGGGCTTATCAGCATATATATGATCAATTATAGTCTTAAACTTACATAAGAGTACAGTAGTCTTATCTTGAAATGTATGAGCTTCAAAAATCCTCTCCTTGAACTTAAATTTGAACCATACTACCATCTAATTTCTTTCTTTTATCCTTGTTACATCCCAAAAATAGTTACTTAACTAACTAACTAAATTTTAGGTCAAGTTCTCAAAACTGCTACTAAAATGATTGTTTTTCAAAATAAACTATTAAGGTTACAGAAATTAACCATAAGATACCTTTCAGTAATGATATTTAAATATTTTTGGCTACCTTAGCTAGAAGTGCTATCCCATCCAAAGCTTGTGATTTCCTTCTGGTTCTTTGTTGTTATGCTTCCAAGTCTTCAACCTTCTTTGAAAGTCTTTCATTTTGCTGAATCAAATCCTTAATTATTTGATTCAATTCCCTAAATTGATTTTGAGTCTGCTTCTTTCTTCTCAAGGCTCTTCAGAAACAAAAATTAGATCCTAATAATGTGTGTTTATGTCATCCAGGTCCTCCCTTAACCTTTTGTTGGTCATAACTAAACCTTCATTTTTTTCACTCAGAAAACCTATTTGGTATTTATATTGTTTCATTGTTTTCTGCAAACTTTCAACTTCAGAATCTACTAACAGCCCCTCTTTTGCTGTAAAATATTTGTCTGAGAGCCATGGGATGTGTATTTTTTCTGAAAATTGAATCATCATCTTCTTCATCTTGATCTGCTACTACTACAGGAAACTTTTGAGACCTATCTCCTTTAATACTGGAATCTTTTGACTGTTCTACAAATTTGTTTTTTACTGAAAATGATTTCACAGTCAATGAATCTTCTTTCTTACTATTGACCTGCTGAGAATTTAGGTCTTCATCTTCTTCCAAATCTTCTTGAGATGAGTATTATTCTATTACATTAATTTTCTCCTTAGCTAACTTTGGATTCAAAAGCTTTTTCATACTTGTCTCAACTTATTCTTAGCTCTTGTTTTAGGTCTCTAGCTCATTCCTGCTCCTCCAAGCATTACAAAATATTTTCCTTGATATTTAACATTTGAGAATTGTACAACCTCACCTCTAAATCCTAACATAACCATATCTTCATTAGTTTTTTAATTTGAACTCTGTAGGCTATCAATATTCAGCTTATCTGGTACAAGAACCTCCATTATTTCTTCTTGTATACTTGTAGAAATCTGATTTTGCTCTAAAGTAATTCTATCTTCTTCCTGCTTTATATCCTCTTCAAGGGTCTATGCTATATTCTCTGAGATCTGCACTTGATTTTCATTGTGTGCTCCTTTGATCTGCTCATCCAGAGACTCTTCAAATTTTAGGGACTGGATATTCCCCTCGAATATTGTCTTTTACCATTTCATCAATTATTTCCCTCTTCAACCTCTTGACTAAGCAATGTTACTTATTCATTTATCTCTTCCTGGGCTAGTTTTCTTCCTGAGTCTGGATACCTGAATAGAACAAAAAGTGCTCCCATTTTCTACCTTTCTTCTATAGGAGTGTGCTAACAATCAATTTAATGAGTCCATGGTGAAAAATGGATTGCTAAGTGTGATCTTTATGGATTTTTACCCTATCTGACATTTTTTGCAAGATATTTAAAAAGAAGAAGGGTAAATTCATTTTGAAGTCTTGATTTAAATGTGGGAGGAACCTGATATGGTATTTGAAGACTAAGGTAAATCTATCGTCACAAGTGATATAACTCTGTAAAACCCGTATAGCCTCCCTCCACTTAGGTTTGAAATTTTTTACATGCACACCCTTTCCCCAATCTGCTTCAACCTCAGGCAATAGGAAATCCTTTCAATTGAAGGTGAAAGGTATTTTCTTAAACCAAATTTCTCCAATAACAGCTATACCTGTGGATTCCTTAATTAACTCTCTGGTGAGTTCAAATTTGAGAGTATCAATGGAAACTGTGTTCTTGTCTAAACCCTGAGAAAATCTATATGATAATTCCATATTAAAACCATCGATTTTTTGAAAGAACTCAAACCATCCATCCCTTTCAAAAATTGCAGCACACTAAGGAAAATCTTCTGCCCATCTAGTATCCATGGGCTCAACCCTATTTGTTTTACCACTCTTTTTCATTTTTTACTATGAAACCCTAAACTGTGAATATCTTTCTAAAATAGTTGAAAACTATTTTGAAAATGTTTCACTATAGCAATAAAACTAGTAGCTGAGTAAAATCGGGACTGTAAACTCACAATTTCTTAATTGCCCCTATTAAAACTAACCCTCTGTCAATGAAAATCACGAATTAGTTAATGATTTATGTATCTAGTTGCATACCTATCACAATGATAATTTAAAATGCTAAATATGCACTCTCTTATCCTAATACATGTCAGACAAACCTCCACAGTTATGTCTTCAATGGCCATGATTACACTGATTTCCTTTAATAATTTTGTCAAATTAAAAACAAAAGGTGAACCCATGATCTTCGATAATCTTGGAAACTGCTCGTTCACCCGTTGTTATGATTAAATGGATTCAAAGCACACACTATCATATGTGTTCAAAACAATCCACTAACTCAGCTTTCCTACAGCCATGATTCTCCTCCATAACCCTTTCCTCCTTTCATACACATTGTTACAGCTGATTTTACCACACATGGTAGATCACACATTTATGGACTTCCTTGTCCCTCTGCAGACTCTTTGGACTCCATGGACCATTTTTGTACTTTTTATGTTTCCAATATCATCCGTAAAAACACCTTTTATTTGCTATATGTGACTTTTAAACCCTTTCTCGTGTATACACATGGATATAACCCTTAAACCCGCGTACATCAGAATGTGTGCAAAAGGCCAAATATTTTTGGAGTTTTCCTTGACTGGATCCGAGTCACTTGTCTACTAGCCTTCCATATTCCTCGAGATCGCTCTTATTTGACCTTCCATTACCCCATTGAAGCACTATATAAGGAACCCTTTGGATACATTGAAGGGGGAGGAGAATTGAAGAGCAAGAAAACTATAGTCCATTGTTGTCGTAGCTTATACTTGAGTTTGCATCCCGTTGTCCCTTGAATCACTTGGTGTTCTTCCCAAGATTTCCTTTGCTTGTGAGCTTGCTATCGAGAGATGGAGGATTGAGGTGGTGGAGGCCCAGGTGGAGGACTCAGTTTGCTCGGTTCACAGACGTGCCGATAGAGGTTGTCATTCATGTAATCTCTTATTTATATTGATAGAAATATCTTTTCCTGTCCAATGATGTGCATTTAAATGAATATTGAATCCATGGATGTTTTTAATTGCTTATACATTATTGATTATATATGCTAGAATAGGTCTAACACCATTATGTAGCATGCTTGTCTTGTTTGTTGATTGTTGAGGGAGCAAATTGTTAATACAAGTGAGATTGGAAAAGCTCAACAGGAATCTACATCAACCATCCGGAATAAGGTATGTTTCGAGATCCTTTAGTGTTAGATGTTTTATTTCTCTTGCATATTGGGAAGGGATTGATTTCTATGGATACTCTGTCTGTTGTGGTACACCCCAAGCCATAGGAAGTTTTCTCCGTAATAGAATTGGCGACCATACTGAGGAGTTCCTAGTCATTTCCTTTGGGGGTTTTGTCGGCATTCAATGTTCTTGAATTACTCTGATTTCTCTATTTCTGAGTCAGGTATGGGGGAATGTTTTCCTAGTAGTGTCTTATAGGAGTTAATTTTTTCTTAGCTTGTCTGTTTTCCTTCCTTTTATCTCTTTTTCTTCCTGTACACGGTTTTTTCCTTCACAGTCGCGTGTACACGCGGGTTTTCCTAGAATAGCCACGTATATACATGGATTTACTGCAAATAGCCACATATGCCCTAAATTTTTCCTTTTGGGGGAAGGTTAATTGTTGTTGGGTTAGTTTGGATGATTGTTGAGTCTTCTTGGATGCTTCTAGAGTCTGTATACACCTCTGTTTCTGACCAGAGACGCTTTTTAGTTTAAATTTTTGAAAATGTTCTTGTCATTTCATTTTATATTTTTTGTTTTGGGATTAGTGCATTAGGTCTCTTTTACCTTGGTGCTTTGCTTGGGTGTTGTCTAGTAGTGCTTGCAGATTCTGGGGGTTGTAGAGTCATACTTTTGATTTTTATCTCATTTAATTCAAAAAATACAAAAACATTTGTTTTTTGCATCATTATGCATTGTTTTCATTTTGCATTTGCATGGTACTTGCATTAGGTTTGCTTGGAGAGTATTAGTCAGATTTTCATATAGGAATGATTGCATATTCATTTGAAGGAAAATTTTGCACTTCACATAGTAGCATACCCTGTTCTTCATTTGACACAGTGCATTTGCATTGATTGTTAGGGATACATTTTATTTCTTGTTGCATCATAACATCATTAGTTGCACAACCATTTGCCCTTTGAGTAATAAGACAATTAAAATCAACGCATAATAAAATGAATTACACTCTTTTATTTTATAGGGTGCACCAACAAGACTAAGTTTTAGGGTCTTAAAATAGTTCATTGTGAATAAATTATCCAAGACCACTAAACAAAACATTTATGTGTCTGTCCAGGTGAGAGTGTGAAATTCCTTTATATAATTAGTGTTCTTAGGATCCTCCTCTTACAAGGGAGTTAAGCACGAGGCAGCAGTGTGAGTAGTTATGATTGGGATGACCCCTGGTTGTAACTAAGTAGCACCAGAGATATTTACAGGATTGTATTCATATCTGGGGGCTCTTTAGAGAGTTTTGGGCTTTGCTACCTTTCCCATATGGTCAATCCTGCCTACAACTATCCACCTGAGCATTGATTATATTGAGGTGACCTTAGTTTCCTTACCTAGGTTATCGAGGGGGTACTTCGCAGAGGTTATTCTACAGGTGTCTTATCCAGGTAGGGGTTGGACAGTATAGTCGCTATATGAGTTGAAGCTGAGGGCCACTATAATTGGTTATGAACCTCTGCTTTTTGTGTATGGGAGTCTCAAGCCTCTCCTAGGTGAGACATACCTGCTTAATTCGGGAGCTCACATATCATACCCTTGTTTGCTTGCGATTTGGATTTACATTTTATAGGTGTATGCTCTATGCACGTTAGTTTTCCTAGGGTTTGCGTAATTAGATTGAGTGTTTTCATTTTTTGAGTCATTTGGATTCGAGCGTGGCGCTTCATCATTCTCTTCATTTAGCAGGACTTCCATCTTCCACATCTCCTCCTCCTTTGGGAGAGAGAAACAGACAGTTCGGGTGAGCTACTTCTCACTTTGATTCACACACTATGGGAGATCATGAGGATGAGATTACAGAGGTGTCCTCTCCACCTCACAAAGTTGGAGAGGAATATCCTACTCCCGTATATGATCCTTCACCAAAAATACCTTTACAATCTGGTTATGATCCCTTATTCACAGGTCGTCGGTATTGGTTACCAGGCAACGAGACTCATTATGAACCCACAAGCACTAGTCATGTTCATTATAGCATGTCTGATATTCCCACACCCGATCTGGCACAACATGTCGAGTCGAAAGTTGAACCTAGCACTATGCCTAGGGTCACTCCTATTCCTTTCCATGCAGAGAAATTTGGGAGCACTAGTCACATTGCACCTTCCATCCCAACGGTGGAAGCAACCTCACATGTCCGTCCTAGACCTAGTGTTAGTAATCATATGCAGATACCAGAACCAAGATGAGTAACCATTGGGAACACCACTTAAATTCCTTCACATGTCCCTTCCTCCTCGAACCCT
Source organism: Pseudotsuga menziesii (assembly GCA_001517045.1). Classification (NCBI taxonomy): domain Eukaryota; kingdom Viridiplantae; phylum Streptophyta; class Pinopsida; order Pinales; family Pinaceae; genus Pseudotsuga; species Pseudotsuga menziesii. The sequence goes on along the minus strand of LPNX010995196.1, from coordinate 295,654 downwards.
ACTCCTTCGAATGCATTTTTAACAACCCTTTCTCCCCCCCATTCACATGGTCCTTCGAGCTAGAATATCGCTACTAGCCATGTTCGTACTGCGACTGCTCACATGGTAGTATCTCAGAGTCAAGTACTTCTTGTTGTGTCGGGAGGTCATATCCCTATTTTTGGATAGTCTTATGGTCCATCTCAAGGAGTTCCCCATGTCCCTAACTACGGACATTCTCATGGGACATCCCATGGGACACCTTATGGAGCTTCTCATGGACATTCTTATGGACCACAGTATGGACAGAACTATCAACCCTATGGGTATGGGTATCAACAACCTACTTACTCTTCCAATTATGTCTTTGTAGCACCACATAATAAAGGTACCCCACATCAAAATGGTTGCATGTAGCCCTGTACGGGTTAAATGGGAGGATGTTATTATGGCCAAGGCCATGGTATTTATGGAAATCAACCTTACATGAACCAGAACTATAAGGGAGTGTGGCATAGACTGGCTCCACCTAGGATCCCTTTCCTCGCAACATTGAACTTACCTGACTTATCGAGACTTATGAACGATCCAGTATCTCATGACCTGGCCTAGTCGGCCATCCCTAACAAGCTTCCTTCGAACATTCCCAAGTTCAAGGGAAAAGCTGGAGAAGATCCCAGTGAGCATGTCACTACTTTTCACCTTTGGTGCTCTTCCAATTCCTTACATGACGATTCAATCCGTTTGAGGCTGTTTCAACGCACCCTCACCGGGCTTGTAGTGAAATGGTATATAGAGTTACCAAGGGGGGCATACGTTTTATTTGATGACCTTGCCATGAATTTTATCAATCACTTTTAGCTACCTGTACGTTATGACGTTTGTACTGAACTATTGTCGACATTTCGACAAGACAAATCCACACATATCTCAGATCATATTCAAGAGTGGCATAGACAGAAGTGATTGATTAAAGCCTTTATACCACCAAATTTCTCCTTGAGTGGTTCCTCAATTCGTTGTTACCTTACATCGCGAAGGGAGTTTCTACATCTGAAGTCCAAAATGAGGAAAAAGAAATCTTTAGTGCACAAGAGTTGGATTTGATCTATGCTCAATCCAGACTTTTGTATGAGATTATACCTAATGCTCCATGATCTAGTTTTGATCCCAAGATCAAGCCTAACCCACATGCTGATGGTAGTATCGGCTGTACAATTACTAAACCTGTGGATTCGGTTCAGAAACAAGTGAGCCAATTGTCAATTAATCAATCCGCAGCAGAACAAGCCATGGCTTCGTCTCAACCTACCCAATTGGTGAGTGTACTTTCTATGCAATCATCAGACCAAAAGGGTAACTAGCAGCCTAAAAGGAATAAGAAAAAAGGGAAAAATAATCGTAAGGGTGGGAATAAGAATGAAAATGCTAATTATAATGACAAGAATGATCGTAATGCTAGGGTGGAAAATAAAACTAAACATAAGGTAAAGTTTGCTTGCAAGTTATGTAAGGAGGACCACCTTACTCACTTGTGCCCTCATATGGAAGATGCCTTGAGGTTCATAGCATAGGACCCAACCATGTTAACTAATCCTTTATCCAACAATCAAAATATGAACTCGAGGACCATTGATCCTCATTGTGCATTGGGTGGAGATCAAAATATGTCGGAGGCCAATACTGGTCATGGTTACGTCAAAATTGTTCGCACTACTAAGGTTGTGACTCGTGCGAAGGATTATGGTTCGTCACAACCAGACCTTGGAAAGTAACTTGCTCCACCTAAGAGCCCTTTGTGTATCGAAAAACCTATAGATAAACCTGAAGTTGCACCTCGCATTCCTAAGGGAGTCCTAAAGCGTTCAAGGCACAATTCTAATGCCCAAGCCACCCAGAACTATTTTGTTGTCAAGGATTTGGACCAAACTCCTTGTGCGATGTCTGGGCTTGAAGTACTTTGGACTTGTCCTCCGTAGAGGAGAGCTTTGCTTTCTGCTCTTGAGATTAATGATGATAAATCTTCTTCCGTTATCAAATTTGAAACCATGGGAATACAACCACGCTTGCCTTACTACGTGTCTCTTTTGATTCATGTAGAGTGTCTTAATATGACCGTCAAATGCACTATTATTGATGAAGGTGTTGTTGCTTCCGTGATGTCTTTGTCATGTTGGAAGGGTTTGGGTTCTCTCGAGTTGTCTCAATCCACTACTATGTTGACAGATTTTGATGGTAGATCATTTTGGCCGCATGGGATCCTTCTTTCTCTTAAGGTCCAATTGGGAGGGAAGACCATCGCAATCGAGGTCAAGGTGGTTGATGCGCCCCTTGACTACAATATTTTGTTGGGATGGAATTGGATGTATAGTATTCAAGCTGTAGCCTCTTCTCTCTTTCGAGTGGTATGATTTCCATTTAATGGGAAGATCGTTACGATTGATTAGACGTCATTCTGTAATCCGAGTGTCAATGCATCATCGAGAACTTCTATCCCAATTATTGATCATTCTCAGCCGACAACTGGGAGTGTGGGTGTGGGTATGTATCTATCTCTTATGAGAACCTTTAGCTATCCTACGCCTGTTCTGACCGGATCTAGTTTTTGTGGGGCTTCATCCTTGTTGAATTCGATGTCTTTTTGCACTACCCATATGGAAGATCCTTGGATTCTTCCTTCACCAAGTCCTTCGATTGGACCTATCAAAACGGATGTGTCGTTTCCTGCAACGACGGTAGCATATCAAGAAAATCTTGATCAAGTTGCAGAGCCTAGTCCTTCCTCTTTGCATATAGAGGAGGAGGACCCGTATGTGTTTCCTGCATGGGAAGTTGAGTCCTCTCACGCACATGATTTCCTCGACGATGTTTTTCCATCGGATGAAGCCATTATTGAGACCATCTCTGGGATTGAGCCACCTTGGGAAGAGTTACATCATCGATCATATTTTCTTCCTGAACTTGACCGTATGGAGCGTGATGACTTTAGGGATATTCTTAGCAATAAGATTGGTAGTCTCATGGTTCCATTGAGATATCCTGGTTAGATGGCCAGTGGGAACATGGCAAATTTATCACCTACTATTCCTATCAATATTTCTCGTGATCCTAGCAAAGTTGAGAACCTCTATATTGGGGAGATTTGTTCCCCTAATGAGATCAAGGAGTATACCGTGCTATTTAAAGAGTTTCCTGACATCTTTGCTTGTTCATATGAGGAAATGTCAGGTATTGACCCTCATATTTTCGAACATGAGATTAATACCTATCTGAATATGAAGCCAGTTCGACAATTTTTGCATGCAGTGAATCCTAGAAAAGCACCCACCATTAAGGCTAATATAAAGAAACTGTTAAAATTTGGTTTTATCTATCCCGTTCCCCTAACGGAGTGGATTTCAAATCCTGTTCCGGTTGATAAGAAGTAGGGAGCGATCTGTATATGCATTGATTTCCATGATTTAAATCGTGCTTGTCCTAAGGATAATTTTTCCACACCATTCATTGATCATATTTTGGATGAGTGTGCGGGAAGCGAGGTATTCTCCTTCATGGACGGTTTTTCTAGATATAATCAGATTCAGATCAAACCCGAGGATCAACATAAGACTGCATTTATTTGTCCTTGGGGTACTTTTGCATATCAAAAGATTCCTTTCGGCCTTAAGAACGTGGGAGCTACATTTCAGCAGGCTATGACCTTAATTTTTCATCATCTCAAAATGGTTATAGAAGTGTATTTGGATGACCTTGCTGCTCATTCTTGTTTAAGAGTACATCATCCATACCATTTGACATTAGGATTCGAAAGATGTTGTCATTACCAAGTTCGTTTAAATCCTCATAAGTGCATCTTTTGCATGACTATTGGTCACTTGCTAGGGTTCATCGTATCCAGGGAGGGTATAAGAGTCGATCCCTTAAAGGTTGAGGCAATACTTCAATTTTCTCCCCCGCGTTAGACACCTTCAATGTTTGCAAGGCATGGAAAATTTCTTGCGGAGATTCATAGTTAATTTTTCCAACTTGACTAAAGGCTTTATGCATCTTTTAAAGAAGAACACTTCTTTTTGCTAGGATGGGCGAGCCCAGGAGTCCTTTGATGCTCTTAAGCAAGCCTTAGAATTGGCCCCCATGCTTAGTCCACCTGACTATAGCCGTGACTTCTTGATTTATGTGGCTGCATCTATGGAGACGGTTGGTATGGTTTTGGTTCAGGAGGATTAGGAGCTCCACGAGCATGTCATATATTATTTGAGCCTAAACCTTATTGACATGGAAATCCATTATTCCCATTTGGAGAAGCTTTCCTTGGCCACCGTTCATGCGGTTTAGAGATTGAGACATTACATTCTCCTTCATCAAACCTTGGTTATAGCGCATATCAATCTGTTTCAGTTCGTCCTCACTAGAAGGATGATTGGGGGAAAATACAATAAATGGATTGTTATTTTGCAAGAGTTTGATCTCGAATTCATTTTGGGGAAATCTAAGAAATCATTGATCTTTACAGAGCTCATATCTGATTTTCCAAGTTTGGAGGAGGAAGAGGTTTATGAGGATACATTTGTCGATGAGAATATTTTATGTATCTCAACTTTGGACCCGTGGCACGGGGATATCATTGTATATTTCCAAACGTTGAAGGTCCCTCCCCACCTTTCACGGGATGGGTGATGAAGATTACGTCATGTAGCTAAGAACTACGTTATGGTGGATAACACTTTGTACTGTCATGGGGTAGATTCCATTTTGCATCGTTGTTTAACTCGTGATGAGGCTAAGGTTGTGCTGAATGATTGCCACGAAGGGGCATGTGGTGGTCATTTATCTGGGATTTCTACAGCCCAAAAAATATTGAGAGCAGGATATTTTTGGCCATCAATCTTCAAAGATTGTGTTAATGCAGTCAAGAAGTGTCACCCTTGCTAGGTGTTTGCATGCAATATGCGCTCGCATCTAGCCCGATTACATCCTATTGTCACCACCAGTCCATTCACCAAGTGGGGGCTTGACTTTATGGATTGCAACCCAGCTTCAGCTAGAGGGAATCATCGCATTATAGTGGCTGTCGATTATTTCACGAAATGGCTAGGGGCTATTCCCACAGTTAAATTTGACGGTGAGACAACCGTGTATTTCATTTTCAACCAAATTATTACTCAGTTTGGCATTCTAAAAGAGCTTGTCACTAACCATGGTAGGCACTTTCAAAATAAAATGATGGAAGAGTTGGCTTCGAAGTTAGGGTATAAGTACGAGCACTCCTCTTCTTATTACCCTCAGGCGAATGGACAGGTTGAAGCAGTGAATAAATCACTTAATCCCATTCTCCAATGAACCATCGTACAAAGCAAGACGAATTGGCATATCATGTTATATTCTTCTTTATGTGCCTATAGAACTACGGTTAAGACTGCCACTGGTTTCTCTCCATATCAGCTTGTACATGGGGTGGAATCTGTCTTGCCGGTTGAATGCAAAATCCCTTCTCTGAATCTAGCTATAGAGATTTTACCAAACACTTCCACATTGGAAGAATGTTTGGTCCACTTAGAGCAGTGTCGTGATGCCTTGGTGGCTCTGGAAGTAAATAAGTGTCATGTCAAGGTCCAATATGACAAGTCTGTCCATCCGAGGAAGTTTAGTGAAGGTAATTTGGTCCTTTTGTGGGATCAAGCTAAAGAACCCTTGGGGGCAGGGAAGTTTAATCCCATGTGGCATGGTCCTTATGTGGTCAAACGTGTCTTAGAGAAGGGCACCTATGAGCTAATGGATTATGAAGGGATAGCCTTGGCGGAGCCTAGAAATGGGCTCTATCTTAAAAAATACTATGCATGATCTTCAGCCAGGGATGATTGTTGTATATTATTGTACAATTTTTGAATTGCATATTTATGTTTTCTTATGGTGATCGGGTTTGTTGATTAGCTTCCATTTCTTATGGAAGATGTCAATGGAGTCTTCCATTTACATAGGATTCGCCGATGGTGCTAGCCGTCACACTCAAAACTCAGCTTTGGCTGCTTGGATTATTTATACTCCTACAGGTCAAGTATTGTCTTCAGGAGGCGTATGTTTACAGACTTCTTCGAACAATGTTACTGAATATAGTACCGTTATTGAGTTATTGCATAATGCCATTTCACATGGTGTTCTCTCTCTTAAGGTATGTCTTGATTTGCAGTTAGTGGTTTCACAACTTAATGGCTCGTATCGTATTAGGGATCTGATATTATTACGAAGATTCTTACATGTGAGAAATCTAGAATGGAAATTTGAGAATATAACATACATTCATGTTTCAAGAATTTTTAATTAAGTTGTTGACTCATATGCTACCTATGTGTTAGATTGGCATTTGTTTCATAGACCATAAGCATATCACAAACATACATTTTTGCACACATGTAAATAAATAAAATTGATCATCATAAAAAATTTTGTTAACATCCAAAAGGTGACCTCATAATACAAAAATGGGGCTTCCAAGCCACCAAAATATAATACACAGTCGTACAAAAAGGAATACTCTCAAGTCTCTAAGCCTGAGGAGGAGGGGGGTTCTGATCGTGGCAGCACACTATGGCTCTAGCTAGCTGTCAGAATAATTGAACACATTCCCATGGTACACCAACCACCTGGTGCTGCATGGCCTCAGGCAAGTCCTTGACTTGCTCCATGGGTACCCTCTGCATGAAGCGTACGAAGTTTGTGTGAATGCTTTGGAGTGTCCGCTCCGCATCTACACACATGATATCATCTCCTCTTCCCCTCCATCGATAATGAGGGAATCCATCTGGTCATCATGGTCTAACATCTACATACACATGACAGATTGTCATTATGTGTCATCACACCAAAACATGTCCTTTGAGTCAATATATCAAAAAACACAAAAAAAATTAATAATTCAAAAAACTTAAAAAGTGGGTTTGGGATTCGTTACCTATGTCGCCATATGTTGCTCCTGGGGGTATGGGCATGTCTGGATCTCCACGGAAGTCTATCCCTACATAGGGGTAGTCATCTATGGTGATGATCTTCCTCTGCCACCGTGGAAAGAATTTTGATGGGTAGGTGTTAGCCACCCTACCTCCGCCCATTCTGTGCATAACATTTTCCCAACGTCGTTGGGCCGGATCTCAAACTCCGTGCGGAGGAATGTCCACTCTAGGGCTTAGCCCTGGTACCCGCTCAAAGAAGAATGTGCTCAGTATGTTGCTGAAACCGAAGTTTCGCACCCTACCCATTTTGCAGTCACTGAGTTGTTGTTTCATGTTGCTCAATAGTGCAGTGCTCTAGTCATACACTATGGGTCTCATACACTCCACCGCATAGAACATCAGTGGCCAAGAGGCTTGGTGGAGTGAAGCTAATCTGACTATCCTGCCTAATTCCAATAGTATGACCTTCAGTCCTAGAACCTAGATAGAGTTGGTTGGGATTTGACTCACAACCTTTTTCGTTTCTGGAAAGCAGTACACCGCAATGTACTCATCAATAGTCAATCCACCTATTGGCCCATGAGATCAGAGATTTACCACCTCTCCTCATCGGGATAAACCAATGATAAAGTATATGTCCTCAAATTCAATGTTGAGTGACATCCCATCAATGTGAAAAGTCTTAGAGTCTGGATCCCAGTAATCCACTAGCAATTGGAGGAGTCTTGGTTTGGCCCTTAGGCTACCAAGACACCAAAACTTATACAAACCACATGCATGTAATGCTTGTTGGGCCATTAAATCACCTTACATGGCCTCTTCCACATCACCATGTTCTCTATCCCTCCACTCTAACACCATCTTGCACAAAAAACTAGAGTTTTGATTAGCATTTGCCCTTGAAAACCTGATTTGCGGCCTTGTACACGACTGTTTGCAAAATAGCTGCATATGTATGCGGGTTTGGGTATTTTTTTCCATGTATGGAGATCCCTATACACGAAAAAAACCTCGATACCCACGTGGGCCAAAATGCACAACTTGGGATGGCCTAAAAAAATGATTGGACCATGAAAACTTAAAAAATTTACATGAAATAGGAAGAGGAGGACATGAGGAGTTGCCTGGATCAAATGCGGTCGAATTTCGTTGGATGATGCTCCTGGAATTTGCGTTGGAAGTTTTGAGCTCAATTGGGTAAAAATTTCAAATGGTATGTAATTGTTAAATTGTTTACTATTTATAGAATTTTTTTGAAATTTTTTACCCACTTTCTATAGTTTTTTGCCATTTCTGACCATTTTGGACCATTTTGAACTAATTTGATGATGTAGGAGTTCGTTTTGAGCGTGGTTTGAGCGTGGTTTTGACCCATTCATTCCTATTTCAGGTATTATGTCTGAACTGGCATATAGGTTAGGTTTCACATCCATTTTCACTTTGCATGACCTTATGACCGTTTCATTATAACCTTAGGTACAAACCCCACCCATTCTATCTTGTCACGAAACCTTCTTGTTGCTTTTAGAAGTGACATGATGTGAATGGTAGAGCTTGACCATACATGGGTACTCTAGTTAGCTCCTATTTTGCATTTGGTGCACATGCTGACATTTTTCCCTTAGGGTGGAGGATTCCTTTATATAGTATCGCCATGACTTTGTGCAAGAGCCCCATACTCCTCTTGATCTTTTTGTTATACTTTTCCCCAAGACTCCCTTATATCAAGTTGTAATTGCATTATCATGAGTTTTGCTTGCCTTATTGAGCCTTATGCATGCTTCCTTGACTTTGATTATTAGCCATATAGCCTGAGCTTGTCTCATATCCAGCCAAGCAGAGCCATTTTATATATCTTTTGTAGCTTGATTCCCCATTTTTTACCCGGAGGGGACTTTCCCCCAAGTTTCATTATCCTACACATGTTTCCTTGCATCGAGCATAGGTATGTTCCGCTGCTTGGGACTAGTTTGTTTTCCCCTTGACACTCGTCTACTCCTAGTTTTGTAACTCTAAAGCACTTTTATTCTTTTTCAAGCTTTTCAAAATATTTGAAAAGTCCAAAAAAACCAAAAAACCAAAAACCCAGATAGGAAAAGATGTTATATTTGGCAGCAGTCGAGTCGTGTCACCTTCGAACAGAGCATTCTATATCATATCCATTGTTTGGGTTAATAGTTTGACTTTAGGAGCTGTGCTCGTTTCTCTGAGTTTATCTCCACCAATTGGTTAAGCTTGCAGTCCTTATGGAGCCTCTGTCGATGCCTCCTATGTCGTAGAGATGTCCCAGTTTTGTATGTTGAGTCTATGCTTCCTACATTTAATCACCATTTTCCTTTATGGTCTTGTTGTTGTAAAGGAAAGTAACCTATGGCTAGGGTTTAAGAGGCCATCAACATACTGGGGTTGAAAGAGAGATGCACAATGTTCAGCAAGCATGTATAAGCAAGATTCAAAGATAAGAAAGGTCCACACTTGATAAAATGAAGGCTGGTCCAAGCTTTCTCTTCAATCCTTTTCTTGCTCCTCTCGCTCCAAGATACCTGCAAAACGAATTATACCTTCCTCAAACCATTATGACCATATATAAAACAATGATAATCAAATAAACATGAAACTAATAATCTGAATAACATCACCATATGATCATAAACAGAGATTCAATCACACATTGAAAAATGATTTGGGAAGAAGAAGGACATCACATCTTTATTAATCTTGAAAACAAGTACAAGTATACCTTCTCTTCAAGTTCGGCACCTCACGAAACCTTGATCTGGTTCTGCTGCTTCTCTTCTCCAAAGAACTCAGCCTCCAAGCTCTGCAACACAAGGGGAAGACCTCCAGGGCAAAGGTGTGGGCAAAGAGAGTCCCGATTCCTCCAGCATAACAATGAAAAAATCCAAGTCCCCTCTCATGGACCTCCCTACCTCTATTTATATGCTTAAAGAAGAGATAGGGGCGAAGACAAAGTAGTTACAACTGAAGAAATCAGTTGCATAACTACCCAAACTAAATCAAAAGGCGTGTTTTTATGTTTTAATGTTAAGAGACATATTTGCGACTATGGAGGAGGACAACCTGTGAATGATTCATGATTTTCCATAAGAGCAACCCGCAAATACAAGCATCCGCGACTTGTAATACATGAGACTCGCGTATGATTCGCGACTTGCCTATAAGGAGAGTCACGTATACACAAAAAAATGCATTTTTAAGGTATTTTTGGGCATTTTCAGACTTTGGTGTCTTCTAGAAAGTTGTAGCTAACGAAAATACCTTTCCAATGGTATAGAGATGAGTTCAAACAGAGTTAAATAACTCAAGATATGGCTCCTCCAATATAGGTGTTTTTTCAGTGACATTCAGTGACTTTCATGAAGTGTCATCATGGAAATGTCGACATGCGATGGGATCATGGGAAAGTGTTCATAGGAAGAGAAGTGTCATTTTGAGCTATAACAGATGCCCCCTAATGTGTGAGGTTATAGGGGAAGATGATAGATGAAATACATTATAAAGGAAACAGCTGAGTATGGAGAGAGCAGAGAATCCAAGATCGAAAGGCTCGAGTGAAGGTACCTGAAAGAGAGATAAATGTCAGAAAAACTGATCTCTGGCACATACATGTCCATATACAAAACATCACCATAAAGATAGGTGGATCCAACATATGTATAATTGATGAAACTATCATGGTCGCTCAATATGCAAAAATGCGCCATATCAAATCTAAAGGAGTCATGGCCACAAATGAAGAAGGTGGATCCATACTCAACAATCAATCATAGCCACAAAAAATACAAGGTGGATCTATGTCTCAGCAAAATGTCATATAAAGTATAACAAGGTCTTGCGCAACTTGGGAAATGGCAAAAGATGACAATGCTACTGTCAGCCCCAAGGTCTTCAATCCAAACCACCCAAAAAAGGTACGAATCCTAACCATGCGAATAAAAGAGCTGAAGTCGAACATGGAGGAAACCGTTTGATTACCGATCAATAATGAGAACCGTTAACAAACGCGAGGGAAACCACCATTAATGAAAATGGTCCCCAAGGTACCTAGTACATTCTAACAAGTGTGATTACAAGGACTTGAAGTCGAACACTTGAAGAATCCATCAAGTAGGAGACATTAAGGTATCCCCACTACCCAATAGCAAGGGAAATTGCCATTGAGGACAACAATTCCCAAGGTACTGTCATAAAACTCTAAATCTCATCCCCAGAGCAAAATGTGTTGCAGTCGATAGGAAGAGATCCGTTGGAAGGAAGGCATTAAGGCATCCTTCATCATCCAACATGAGGTAAGTCAAAGACTAATTGGATCTAGAATTGGTACTGAATTTCACAAAAAGGACCGCTGAAGACATGATGTAATGAACTGATACCAGGGAATGGCCGACACAAAAGGTCAAGGAAACTGCAGAATGGCCGACAAAGGTTTAATCCTTGAATAGTGAGCATGACACAAAAGTGACTTAGGCAGCTTTTGACACGAAATAAGACCAACGAAACAAATCTATAATGTAGGAAACATTAACATATTCCCCATATAATTGGAAAAGAGACCAATTGGAGGAGTAAGAAACTCTGAATCAGGATAAGGTCAAAAGACTAGGACCCAATGGTTGATAGACTCAAAACTGGTGCTTTGTTCAAGGAAACAAGACTTGCTGCCAAGATGTAAAAATACATGGAAATAACCCTCCCCTTCCCTTCTTTCTTGTAAAGGTTTAACGAGTCCAAGAAAGCAAACTCGGGACCATCTTCATTTTTGGTAAGCTCAAAGAAAAGAAAGAAGAATGCTTGATAAAGCACTAATTTGTGGATTTTACGAGCCTGAACTAGTACATGCTCGACGGTGTTTTCATAGTTTAGAGAGTCTGAAAACTCCAAAGAAGACTCCAGGGGGGTCCTTTTTCGTACAATTTAGTCTCCTGAGGCCGAAAAAGTATAAAACAAACCAAAGAAGAACTCTCTTAACTTCCAAAGAAGAAAAGGCACACATTTTTCGTACTTAGTCAGGAAGGTCCGAAAAAGGTTAAATTACCACCTACCCAACGCTCCTTCAAAAGCAGCATATAGCCTGAGTTTTACGAGTGTGAAGGAAGGCAAGATCACTCGGAAAGATCCATTTGATTACGAGAAATGGGGCTTACAACAATAAACTCGATGCTTTGTTCTTTAAAATTTAACGAGCATGACAAAGACATAAAGTACACTCGAAATCTTTTTCATGTTTTGGTCCAGAGCACGAAAAAGAGAAAACTAAGCTCATACCGAGGGTTCCTTTTCCGTAAGTTTAGTCCCTCAGGGCCGGAAAAGTGATAAACCTATGCCTAACAATACTCTTCTCAATTCAAAAGAAAAGAGAGGGATCCTTTCTCATATTATTCCACATGGTCCGAGAAAGAGATAACCTACCACCAATGTGGATGCCCATTCACATATTCTTAACGAGCCTGAACGGACAAGTTTACTCGGCAGTCAAGTCTATTTTGAGGAGTCAGACTTGGGCCTTAAGAAACTCAAAATATTCCCCGTGAATTTTTAACGAGTCTGGAAAAGTCAACTCGCGGCCTCCTTACTATTTTTAACGAGCTCGAAGGAGAGCAGAAAGAATGCTCTAAATGCGAGGAGATGAGTGTCATAGACAGGCGAAACTAGTTCCAAGCACAAGGAACATACCTATGCATAATGCAAGGAAAGTGAGAAAGATAAGGACACTCGGGGAATGTCTCCTCAAGGTAAATGGTGTCAAGTTGAAAAGGAAAAATGATACAAGGCTTAGCAATGATGAGAACAAAGATGAGGGCTTATACAACGAGCTAAAAGCGTGGAAGCCGGTATCAGGCTCAAAAGCGCAAGCAGGGCACATGCAAATGCAATTACGACTTGAACAACAAGGTCAGGCCAGTAAACAGTTGTGAATCCAACTAGAAATCCTATCTCCAAGAAACAACAACATCAGGATCATATTAAGAAGAAACGATCCGATGCGGGTGACTTTGGCAGAAACACATGTGACTTTGCTATCTTCTATAAAAGAGAAAGTCAAGGAAGAATCAACCGAAGAAGATTCTATAGCACCAAGGCTTGAGGGTTTATAATCAGTAAGATCAACCTCAGAAGGAGAGAAAAAATCAACAAGGGAGATAGAGTCTGCAGGAACAAACTCAGTATCACAGGAGTTGAAAAATTGGTAAGAAAAATCAAACTCATCAGGATCACTGACTTGTTGTTCAAAGGGAGAGTCCAAAGACTCTACAAGACCAACATAAGAAAAAAGGGCATGCTTACTAGGAAAATCAGGGTTAGACTTAGTCACAATTGAACCAACATCCAAAAGAAGGTCAAACTGTATCAAAGACTCTAGGAAGACTTCATCCAAAGGAAGGAGATCATCCGAGATAGGACACATGTCTAAACTTTCAAATGGATTAACAGAGTGGAGAGTAGGCTCCATGGTCTATATAAGATGGCTCACCTGTTCAACTACTGGGACCAAGTCCTGAGAAGGTCAGCATGAAAACAGAGGCTGCTTCTCAGTAGCAATTGAACACAAAGGACAAGAGGCCACATAGTTCACCTGTGGCGGGTTAGTGTCTATAGAAACACTGGGAACCAATAAAGGAAAGACCTGGTCTCTAGTTAGGTCAGGAGACAGATCAAGAAAATCCAACTGATCGATAGTGACAATTTCTTCGCCATGATTAAAGTACATCACACAAAAGAATGTTGACACCACAGCTTGCATGGCATAGGCATAATCACGTCCAAGGAGCATATTAAAGTCCAAGGGGTCTTCTATCACCATGAAGTCAACTAATACGGTCTTCCCAGCCAAAGTAACAGGTGTTTGAGCAAGAATTCCCAAGGCTATACAAGTTCTTCTATCAAATGCCAGTAACTGACTAGTAGTTGACACAAGGCTAGGAGATCCCATGCCTCGCCAAGCACGAGCAGACAAGATACTAACTGAGGCTCCTTCATCAACAATACAATGAGAAATCGTATATGGTTCAACTTTGACCTTTATCTGGAAAGGTGCATTAAAAGGAAGGCGTGGCTCAACTAGGCTATCGCAATCAAAGGAATCAATCCGAGGGCTTGGTGGGGGTTGATCCGAAACAAGTTCAGTGCCCCCTTATTCAGTAAGTTCTGAAATGGCAGTGAAGAAAATGTGACTAGCAGACACTTCACTCTCCAAAGGAAGAGTGGGATTGATCGATAATGGAATTGATTCAACCGCTTCATGAAAGTCACTCTCCGAAGGGAGAGTGGGATTGACCAAAGATGACATTGGTTCAATCACATTATGGTCACTCTCCAAAAGAAGAGTGGGATCGACCAAATATGAGATTGGTTCGACCACTTGATCAACCAAAGCTTGAGTAGGTTGTTGAGAAACTATAGGGTGTTCAGGAGAAGGAAATTCTTGAGCCTTGGACCACACTCTTCGCACCTCTGGGATAGCGGGGCACAAGTGAGTAAGATGATCTCCCTCGCATAGCACACAAGGGAACTTAAGTTTATGCTTCGAACGACCAGTTGTCTCAAGAGTGTCAACATGACTAGCAGTGGATGACTATTTGCTCTCAACATGTCCTGCAGAGGATGAGAGTTTGCCCCCAGCATGAACTACAGAGGCTGGGTGACTGGGTCCAACCTCACTAAGAGAGGCTGGTTGTTGAGAGACTTCAGAATGTTGAAAAACAGGATGACCATGACTCCAAACTCTTCACACCTCCACAATAGAAGGACATTTATAAGTAAGGTGGTCTCCCTCACAAAGCTTACAAGGAAACTTGGGCTTGTGTTTTGAACGGGTAGTCTTTGCAACAATGTCAACATGACTTGGAGTGGCTGACGGATTGTCTTCAGCATGAACCACAGAGGCTGAGAGACTTCCCCCAGCATGACTATCAGATGCTGAGAGACTGGTTCCAACATGACTTGCATAGGTTGGATGGGCACCATCAACATGAACAACAAAGGTTGAATGGTTAGGATCAACATGCTTTTCAGCAGTTGAGTGTGTGCCCCCAGCATGAACAACAGAGCCTGGGTGGATGGATCCAACATGAATAACAGAGGTTGGATGGGGAGGTTCAACTTGAAAACCAGAGGTTGAACGGGTGCCATCAGCATCTACTGCAGAGGCTGAGTGACTGGATCTGACATGACCTGGAAAGGTTGGAAGGATCCCATCATCATGATCAATAGATACTAGATGGTGAAGATCAACTTGACTTGTAGAGGTTGAGTGTTTAGATCCAACTTGACTTGCATAGGTTGGATGAGTGCCCCCAGCATGAACCACAGAGGCTGGGTGGTGAGGTTCAACTTGAATTGCAGAGGTTGAGTGGGTGCCCCCTTGTTTATGTGCTTTCTTCCTATTCCTCCTTCTTTTACTCCTTTTAGACTGTCGGTTACTAGTATCAATACTTTCACCGCATGAGGTAGAAGGAGGAGGAGAATCGACTACGGGTGAAGGGGAAGCAGTGTTTTGATGCCCTTGATATAAGGAGCTTACTTGAGAAGCATCAGGAGCATTCAGGACAGTTGGAGTGGAAAACAACCACACTGGTAGCCCTAAGGTGAATCCAGGAAGATTCAAGGTGGCCATCAAGGGAACACCAACATTCCCTGTGAGAAGAATAGTAAAAGGAGTTCCCATCATGGGGATCTCTTGGTTGGTGTTCAAAGGGGTGTTAGCAATAGTTTCAAACTAAGAGACAAAGTCTGAGGTTGATAAGGAACCAAAATGACAAAGCACACACCTAAAGGCACACTAAGTACAGACAAACCACAAAGCACTCACTAAAAATTCCTAAATCCAAACAGACAAACAAGTATAAGATATACTTTCCAGAAGAAAGCTGATAGACAGTTACTTGGCGTCCCTGTAGATGTTCTTAGGAACAAGCGGAGGAATCACCCACTGCCCTCCCACACTTTCTACCAGGGTTACCTTCCAAGCCCGTCCAAGGTCAACCAAAAATAACCTTCCGGTGTACCTGTGTATGAACCCTAGATGTCAAAGAGACTAAAGGATGCCTTAACAATCTCAATGTTTTCCTGATTGTGCACTAATAAAATATGGCAGCAAAGAGGTTTCATTCTAGATAAGTAGAAATGGAGAGTTGTATAGCACTATGAGCTACTTACCCATCACATGCATATTAGTAGTATACTGTCATTAATGCAAACATTATATCATGCATAATACATCAACTGAATATAAACAAATGCGTAATAAAACAATATCATGAAATGACAATGAAATACTTCTTTATTTGTTCCGTGGGTAGACTCCTTCTTGAGCCTTCTGCTTCATCATCTTCTTCATTCATGACATCATCATTTCTTATCCAAATGCTAAGATAGATAAGAGGTTATTCAAGATTTGAGTCCTTCGTATTTCCTGATCGCTTGAGGGATCTTCTTTGGATGGTGAGAGCTTGATCTTCAGTTGCTCCCATCTTCTCTTTTCTTATTATGAGTCGAGCTTATTTTTCTTGTGTGCACTCTTCACATAGTCTACTGAAATTAATCACTTCCTTTAGGTGCAAATTCCTCAAATGAATGAATCCCATGATCTTGGGAGGCCATTCAAGGTGGTTATCACCTCTTCTGCATTCTCCACTTCTTCTTCTACCGCTTCAAATTGTTCTTTGATTTGAGAGACCCTTGTAAAGTATGATTGCATGATCTCTTCATTCAGGATCTTCACATTCTTCAACTATTTTCTCAAAGTCATCTTCCTATTTATGTTCTTCCCTTCAAATATATTGGTCACGGAATCAAACATCTCTTTAGGTGTCTTTAGGGAATACACTTGTGGTATAAGGTGATCTGTGATTGAATCAACAATGATCTTCTTGGCCTTGACCAAGTTCTTCTTATGTAAGGCTTTTAGCCTCATGTCCCTCTAGAATTGGAACCTCTATACTTATGTAGGTGTCCAATTCATTTTCTTTAGAGAGATCATATAATTCCATGCTTGGAATTTGTCAACTTTACCAAGATTATCATCAAGCTGATGTGATAGATCACTTTGAAATGAGAACCTCAAATGAAAATAACAAAGGATTAGATCTTACCGATTTGAGGTGTCTGTCCTGGTTCTGGAGCTAGATGATCTAGGGTTTGTCAGAGAAACCCTAATTTTCAAAAATTGGAATCTTTCATATTTGATTGGATATAAATATAGACCTCTTCAAGGTGATCTATCCAATGTACTCCTTTTCTGAAAACAGTGGAGGGAAGCTCCCGAAACAGGAAGCCCTAGTTTTCCAATTTCTTCTGCAGAAATTCTTGATACTGTTTCTATGGTATCTCCGCAATTACTACTCCTTAGTGTCTACTGAGGCCTGGAAAATTGTAGGTAACAATAGTTAGGGATTCTCCCCAATAAAATTTCCCAATTATCCTGTTATCGTTTGATATGGGGAATCCGTCCGGTTTACAGTCTGGCTACCGCAGGTTAAGTAACAATTAAAGTGTTTTACCAGTTATGGCCTGGTCCACCATGTATATTTTTAGTTTTTTGATGTTTAAGCTATGATGTGCAAGTTCCTAACTAAAATGCAAACAATAGAGATAACGAGGAGGGTCACAATGTGATGCGCAGGTTCTTACCTCTCGTCTTACCTCTCTCGCATCCAAATCACAAACAGCAAGAAACTAACTATGTCTAACTAACCTATCCCTAAGGATAAAAACTATCATTAATGGTGAGTAATGTATTGTAGTGCATGCATAAAGAAAAATCATAGATAGTTGTTAATTGTTTCAGAACACATGAACATCAATAGAAATATAAACAACAAGATAGCTTATTGTTAATTAAGACCTTCATTACTCAATGTGGAAATTTCACAAAATAAACCAGAGAACATTCACAACATGAAAATAAATTCAATGAGTTAGAACGATCTCACAGTTAATGTAAACAAGCTGAAAAGAAATAGTTATATTCAACTAGTCCATAGCAAACATTTGAAAAAATCCATAGCACTTTCTTTAGCAGAAACATGTGACTCTTTATTCTAAAAGGAAATAGTTCTTCTTACAATACTCTCTCAAGATAGTCTGGAAAAAAGGTCCCTTTACATCTAAAACTCTCCTATATTTATACAAAAACAAAACTCTTGGGCTGCCCCTCAATGTCTTTTGAGCTTCCCTAGCCTTTCATTTTCCAAAATTTTGTCTCATAGCATGTGCACATAATTAATACAATATATTACATTTTAAATCAAATTTTCAAAACACTTTATGAAGAAGGGCCAGCTTGGTCGTTGATGTACTTCTTCCATGCATGAGCATCTGCTGTTATGCCTTCAAATCCGAAAGGATCAAGAAATCGAATATTAATCTCATATTTAGTAGCCTGGTTTTTTACCCCCTCTATCCTTGTAGGACTCAGGCGCAGCTGGTCTTCTAAGAGATGTATTCTCACTGGTGCATGTGCCACTGCATTCTTCAAGATCCATTCATCTAGGTCCTTGACCTGCTGGATTTCTTGCTCATCTTCTTGATACCTGTTTTGTAGATGTTCTAGAAAGAATTCATGCTCTGGTAGTACATCCAATCTCTTTTCTACATAATTTTGGCATCGTTTGTACGTGAAAAGCACTCTCCTCCAATATTCAGCACATGCTCCCTTTGTCTTCTTCATGGTTTTCTTGAACTCTTCTGCTACATTAATCGCAAATTCCAGTAAATCATACTCCTTTTTTAAAATTTGTTGATCCTTTATTGCTAACTCCACAGGACATTCCTTATTTTTTTTTTCCAGACCATCCTTCCTGTTAGAATCTCCAAAATATCCTGAGATCTATCCAAAAACTATGAAGTAGTGTCTATAATTTCCTCTAGTTTGACGTCCATCTACAAAATTTTACACCTTTCATATTTTATGTATATCTGTAGCTGGTGAATATTTTTTCTTTGAATGAGAAAGTGTTCTTTCAAAGGATGAATATCAGTTTTCTACTCCAAAGCATCCTTAAGTGATGCAGTCAATGGAGTGTTTTGCTCTTCTAAGGCTGCCACCTGCATTTGATACTGCTTTCCTTTTTCCTCTATGGTAGCTTTCTCCATTTCTAACTCAGTAACCTTGTTTTGTAACCTATTCTTCTCTGCACTTAAATTCTCATATGATACCTGAAGATCATCCCTTTAATTTTTTAACATTTGATGCTCTAGCTATATCTTTTGTAATTCAGCTAAGCTATCATGAGCATTCTTTTCTATTTTCTTTGTAGATATTTCTAAGGAAATCTTATCTGCTTGCAGGGTCTGAAATTCCATCCTTGAATTCTTAACTTCACTCATCAAGTCTTCATACTTCCCTTTCAGCTTTTAACTCTCATCTCTTTCTTTCTTTAAAGTTTCTTTCAATTGAGCTGCATTCTTTCATGACTACGCTAGGTCAGTCATAAGCCTATCCACATTGTCCTCAGTCGCTAAGGTTAATGCTACCCCAAATCTTTATATCAAACATGGATCTTTATGTGTCCCATGTACCAAGGTTTTATCTTTTACCATTTTCCCTGACTGCCCTCCAGTCTCGACCTTCTTCTCAGTTCTTTTTACAATTCTTCTCTTTTCTTTATCGTAAAAAATGGAACTGAAATAGGGAAACTCCTCCCATTCTATAGGCATAAAAGGGATCAAATTTATCTCAGAAAATGAATCTTGTCATAATATGCTGCCAGAAGATGCAGCAGGTTCTAGGAGATCAGGATCAAATTGTTCGTCTTCTTGATCTATTTGATCCTGCACTCCTTGTGTATCTACTTGCTCTGTAGTCTACTGATCCTTTTGAGATCTTGTTAGCCTCAAACCTTCACTTTCTTCTTGCTTTTTCTTGATTTCAACTTTTTCTTTTTCTTTCTTTCTTCCTCTTCCTTCCTTACTGCTTCCTCTGCAAATCGCTTGTTTTCTTCTTCTTCATTCTTCAACTAGATTTCTGCTTCCTATGCTAGCATTCTAGCATCTTCTTCTCTCTTTTTCGCCTCTTCCTCTTCCAATTTCTTATCCTTTTCCAAAGTTTTTTCCTTTCCACCCATAGTTGTTATTTTTTGTTTGAACCTCTTCTTAAGGGTGGTTATGTTCTTTGCACTTCTGAATGTCACCTCGTCCTTGTCCCAAAAGTCAGTATATTCAAAATTAATTCCTTCTTCCTTGCAATAGTCCGCTACTTTATTGTGGGAGTCATTCCTGTGAAAATTCATTTCGCCAAAATGAAAATGCTCCAGCTCCTTAACAAATTCTGCCACCTATTTTACTCTTGAAAACTTGTAGCTGCCAAGCAGGAAAGGTACTGTAGGATATGTTGCCTTTTTATGCTCAAATAGAAAATTGCCTACACCATCAATATACACCTTCCTAACCACCTCTTTGTGGAGTACATAATCTGTGACATACTTTGGTAGTAGGGAAGGAGCTATGGAACCACCGTACATCCTTACATACAACCCATCTTCTGTCAAATAGTAATCTCCAAACTCCTCAATGACTTTGAATGCCTCTTTAGACATGAAATTACATTCAGTCAAGAAAATGAGGGTATACAAGGGCATGGTGAAGTGCTCACAAATTTCCCTGTAATAGCTATGATACTTATGGGCCCATAACAATTTGAAAGCTATGTACACTGGGGTTCTTTCCTTCTCCCAGTTACATCTCAAAGAAGGAAAAGACTAGGTGCACAGTATGCATTCATTCAGGATAGAGCTCATATAAAAATATGATCTCTTTTGTGATACCCCTCCTAAGTTTGTTGATATACATGCAGAGAGGTTGTTTGACACAATATTTTCCCAGTTAAAGATGGTTCCTTGGGTAGCTACAAAGAAAATAATTGGTATCCATCCTATCTTGAAGCTCTTCCCATGGGCTCTGCCGAAGATCCTATTGAGCATTAATGCAATGAACCTGTAGGGAGCTCGGAGAGTAGAGGTGGCATACTCTCTGGAAGGTCTAGTTTGAAAAATTTTCCTAGGTATCATCATTCTTTTCACTGTCTCCACCAGATCCATAGCTATCTCCTTTAACTAGATTTCTATCAAGTAAAACTGGGGTGAGGGTAGACGATAAGCCATAGAGACATATGCAGGGCTATATGCAACGTAGCCTTTCTTGGTAATGTTCTCCAGAATCATTGTTATTACATCTGCCCTAGGAAGAAACCATCCTATCACTTCTGAACAAGATAATAACTCACGTCTTGTGGCTACTTTCATTAGAGCTTATTTCTCAATGTTGGCATAGATGGTCAGCTCCTCAAAACTGGCATCAGGTACATTCTAGTTGGCAATCATTCTATAGATCTCTCCCCACTTGTATTCTGGTTCAACCTCAGTGGAGGCTTTGGTATCTTCGTAAATATATTCTACCTTGGTGATGATGTCTACTTCAGGTTCTCCTTCGACCATAGGAGCTTTCTTCTTTTGTCTCTTTGACATGTTTTTGTTATAACAATCACCCTGTCACAGTCAAAACATGTTCTTATACCAACTGATCTATTAGCAAGTGTTTAAACAATAAACAGAAAAATACATCAATTTACCTCCTCAATATGCATGCTGAAAAATAAGTCATACACAGTATTTAACTAATGAAAGAATCAACAAGGCAAAGGAAATGTCCTACAGGCTTCTTCCTAAAATGCCTAAGTCTTACAGTCGGCAAAACCCCACTTCATCAAAAAATGCTCCATCTCAACTCAATCCGTATCAAACTAATCCTCAGTCAAATATATTGGTACGTATCAAACTAATCTTACCGCTCATCCTTAAAAGCAACTCAAGAATACCAAACCCTAAGCAATGCACATCCTCAAAAACTCAAAAATAATAATCTTTACGCAACGCTCGACCTGGAGAAAAACCCTAAATCAGCCATGGAAAAATCCTCTGCAATCCCATGGGATAAGGTAAATGAAAGAGAAAAGGATTAAAAACCCCCAGGCCGACCATGAACAACTCAAGAAACGGGCGGTGCAGACAGCGAAACGCTTGTCTACACCGTGCCCTAACCCTCTATGCTAGAGCAAATGCATCCATAACGGCACAAAGATCACACAGACTTCCCATTCTCTGTTCCCACTAAAGAAACTACAAGAAACCTAAGACTTCGCACCCTCCAAGTAAAAACAACTATGAAAAAATCATAAG
Source organism: Pseudotsuga menziesii (assembly GCA_001517045.1). NCBI lineage: Eukaryota > Viridiplantae > Streptophyta > Pinopsida > Pinales > Pinaceae > Pseudotsuga > Pseudotsuga menziesii. The sequence continues at coordinate 273,534 of LPNX010995196.1, read as the reverse complement.
GCAATAAATCTTAACTCATGGAAAAACTAACCAATGGAGAAACGTAACCAAGGGAAAATCCTAACGGTTCCCAAATCAACCAATAAAAACCAAAATAGGAGCGTCGGGGTTTACTTACCTAGTAAATAGCAACACAGTCGACTGGACAGAACCAACCTCCACAGGAGCAACGCGACGAAACAGGTTCTGACAGCTGGGCACGTGTGAATTGATGCAGACGAAATGGACTGGTGCAAACAAAAAGTTAAAAATACGGATAAAAAATTATAAAACACACCCTACATATATATAACATTCGGTGGCATAACGGCTGTTAAAACCCTATCGGCAGTCATAACTTATATCGATTGAAAGGATAGTTCAAAGGATAGCTGCAACGGTGGGTGCAAACCAAACTACAGGCCCATGATATTTTAACTTTATCGGACATCGGCACCACTAGACTCTAAGCACGGAACCTCTAGACAGATCCTCCTCTGCCATGTCGGCATCGTAAAACTATATCATCGCGACTTCATCGATGAACAAGTGAAGTCGTGAAGTGCTTCTGATAGGCTTGAACATTTGTCTTCTGCAACATCAGAAAGATAGTCTACTATGCTTTCGATATCAGAAGGATAGTCGACTAGTCTTTCGATACAGAAAATGAAAAAGATCAAGTTTCCTAAGGAAAAAACTGAACTCCAAGGTAACTTTAGTGAAAAAAAATAGTCCTAGGCCAGACTTAATAAAAGAAAATAAAAAGGAGGGCCCTAAAATTGAAAATTTTGGGGAAAAAGTTGCAGCTGCAACAATTGGCGACTACCTGGTGAACACAGATCTCTGAACAATTTACTCTTTGATAAATAGACTATTTTGGAAATACCAACATGTTGAATTCTTCAAGATATCTAGATTTCCCAAATTGCAGATGTATGCACCTTAATCATTGATTATAGTCCAAGTTAGGGAACAAGAGAACCAAAATTTCAAACTCTAGATAACTCTTTTGAGGCCAAGAATATGAGTTTCATTTTACCTCTGCCTTTCAGTAGTTTCCAGCTTAGACACCACAGAATTGTAACATATGGTAAACAAATATATCCGTTTGTTCCTCATTCCCATGCCATTTTGCACTTTTGGTGCTTTTGGACTTTTGTCCTCTTTTGAGTCCTCCTGCCTACCTTCTTTCTGAAATTTTTAATTCAGGCTCCTCTATCCATAGTGTCCTTTTGTGTGAGAGATATATTTTGTTTTCAGCTCATGGATGGAGAGGAAATTTGGAAATCTTATACATACTAATATGGTTCAGTACTTTGCTTTGATACATATTTCTTTTCCGAGGAGATTTTGACTCTTATTGGCCTTTTGGATTTCAATTCATGGCATGGAATTATTTAAATATAATATACTATTTACCTTGCTTCCTTTCCATGGGTCTTTTGCTGTCACCCCCTAAGACATTTTTTAGTGTGAGATGAATGGAGCCTCGAAATAGTATTCTGGACCTTTTGATCCTGACTTATTTCACAAGGATTAAGCAGGAATTCAATGTGTGGGTAGCCATTTAGGAAAACTGCTAAAGTTGAACAAGTTCTTTCAAATACTAAATGAATTAATAGTACACAGTGTTGTAATCAAATATTTTAGTTAACCCGGAATTCTGATGAACTCCATGCAACCAAAAGTCGTGCTTCTTTATTAAAAAAAAAAAATCAATCAAACTCTAACTAAACAAACCAAAAACCCTAAAAATAAAAACAAAACAAATGTTTATTTATGTACAAGACAACCAAAATAAAAGATCAAGAAAAATAAGGTTTGAGAACTAAACCATTTACTGGTAAGTTCTCTTCCCACCCTTGTAAGTCTTGCAACTTGTAAGTCGAGGGGCGTAGCTTTGCTGCAATTTGAAAAGGGCCTACCCATAACTGCTGAAACTTAGTGTGCTTTCCCTTTTCATCATGCAGTTGATCCCACTTAAGAACCAGATCTCCTACTTTGAATTAATTGTTTGCATCTTTATGTTTATCAAACCAACGCTTCATTATTTCCTGTTGATGCTTAAATCTTTCTTTGGATTTGGACCGATACTCTTCTGAATTCAACAAATTATAGATTCTGATTTGTAGAATTTCATTATCGGTACCCCTAGATTCTTGATCTATTATAGAAGATGGCAACAAAATATTAGGAGGAAGGATGGCTTCTTTTCCATAAACGAGAGTGTATGGTGAAACACCTAAGGAATTCTTGGGTGTGACTCTATCATCCTAGAGAGCATTAGGCAACACTAAATGCCAACTTCTTTGATTTTCTATTACGATTTTCTTTAGAATGCTAATCATATTTTTGTTTGTGGATTCTGCCAAACCATTTCCTTGTGCGTAATAATTTGCAGAATAATGCAACTTGATTCCTCTTTCATTAGCAAATGAAGTTACTCTAATAGAAGAAAAGTAAGTAGAATTATAAAAAACCTGGGAAATTGGAACCCCAAACCTGGTCATAATGTGATTCTGTAAGAAATCCATGATTTCATGTTCATTTAATTTTCATAACGGAATAGCCTCGACCCATCTGGTGAAGTAATCAGTTGCTGTCAGAATATACTTGTGTTGCAAGGAAGAATTTGGGTTTATTTCTCCAATAATATCGATTCCCCATTGTTCGGATGGTTCTGATATAATTACTGGTTTTAACAGTCCTGTTGCTTTCGCTTGTCTTCCAACACATCTCTGACAAGCATCAAATTTTCTAACATGAGCATGAGCATCCTTAAATAGTGTAGGCCAGTAATATCCAGCTCTGAGAATCTTATGTGTTGTTGTGTCTCCAAAAAAATGACCTCCAGTAGGCCCATCATGCAATTTTGCTACGACTTTCTTTGCATCTTCCTGTTCTAAGAACCTGAGAAAAAATCCATAGTAGTTATTTCTAAATAGTACTCCATCAATTATCTGATATAAAGCTGATTTTAGACGTAATGCTCTTCTTTGTTTGGGACTTCAATGCTCCGACAAATATCCTTCTTGGAGGTAATGGACTAGGTTGGGGTACTATGAATCTGGAGCTATAAACAAAGGACATACATCCACCATATATAGCTCAGCTTCATTATCCCAGCTGTTTTCTTCATTGTTTTGACCTTCAGTCATTAGTTTACACAATCCTTGTCCTTTTACTATGGATGTTGGTTTGAACTCAAGATTGTATTCTTGTAAGGCAGTCACCCAATTGCCTCTTCTTTCTCCTAATTCCTTTTGTACAAAAAGAGATTGTACAGCTGGGTGTGGAACTATTACTTTGGTGCGATTCTTAAGTATATATGGCCTAAATTATTTTACCGCTTTAAAAACTGCATAAGCTTGTTTGTCAATTGCTGGATAATTCACTTCAGATCCCTGCAGACCAGTGCTCATAAATGATATGGGGTACTCATCTCTCCCATCTTCCTTCTGTGTAAGCACAGCTACTAACGAACATCGGATGCAAAAGTGTACAGAATACAATTCTTTTTTAAATTTGGACTTTTGAGTGATGGTGCATGAGCAACAAATGTTTTTATCTTGCTGAATGAGTTCTTCTCCAAATAAATCCATTTGAATTGTACACTATGTTTAACCATTTGCTGCAAAGCTTGAACTATTTGAGTAAAGTCTGGTACAAACCTTCACACAAAATTGATTGTCCCCATAAATGATTGCATACCCTTTTTATTATGGGGTAAAGGGATCTGTCCTATGGCTTTAATCCTCTCTAGGTCTATGGAGATCCCTTTTTTAGAAATAACATGACCCTGTATTTTTCCTTCTGTGACTGCAAACACACATTTCTTAGGATTTAGTGAAATACCATATTTCCGACAACTCTAAAAAAAAAATTCAAATGAAATGCATGTTCCTCTCTCTTTTTCAAAAATATTGTGACATCATCAATATAAACCACAACACTTCGGCCAATCATACCGCGGAAAACTATATCCATTTCCCTCTAAAAATTATCTCTAGCATTAATAAGTCCAAAGAGCATTCTCCTATACGCCAAAGTTCCCCATTTGGTTCTGAACGTAGTTATAAGCCCGTCTTCTTCAGCTACTAATACTTGATTATAACCAGAGAATCCATCTAATAATGAAAACAATTCAGAACCTAAAACCATCTGTAGTATTTGTTCCATGGGTGGGACCAGATAGTTATCTTTATCTGACGCACGATTAAGATTTCTTAAATCACAGAACCTGATTTCTCCTGACTTTTTTCGTACTAGCACCAAATTAGAAACCCATTCGGAATGTCTGACTTTAAATATGATCTTAGCGTCCAACAATTTTTTTACTTCACTTTGAATTAAAGGTTCCAGCATAGGATGCATCTTCCTCAAAGTTTGTTGGTAAGGCTTGATTCCACCTTTAATTGGGATAACATGTTATATGATCTTCGTGTCATAAGTTTTAAGCTCTTCATAGGTCCAAGCAAACACATATTTGTACTGTTTGAAAAGACTGATGAACTTACTTCTTTCACCTGGAGAACAACACTTCCCAAAGTTACATATTTGGGTTCAGCTTCAGTCCCCAAATTTATCATCTTGAATTGTAAGGATGAGCTATGGGTCTTGACATTCGTTGTATTTCTGAATTTGTTATCTAAATCAAACATTCATTCCAAGGTCCTGACTCCTTTAGGAATAAAGTTTCCAAATTTTAATTATGTTTGATGTTCTCCGTCATCTATTATTGCTCCTTTGAAAGTATCATCATTCATCAAACACTCCAAAATTTGGTGATCATCGTCGAAAACCCGTAGATTTGTGATCATATCTGGAACAGAAGGCCTGAAAAGTAATTGAATAGAGCATCTATTATTTGAAGGTACTATCCTTGCAGCTGAGGTAGCTGGTAAATCAGCTGTTGCATTCTTTAATCTAGGAATGGACACAATATTGTATGTATGAAAATTTATAAGCAAATCCCAAACTTCATTATGGTAAGCTTTCAAACGTGGTGAAATACAATGTATCTTGTTTTGAATTTGCTTAACAACGATTTCAGAATCTCCATATACTTTCATATTTTTTACTTTCAGTTCTATTTCTTTTTTAAGTCCCTGAACTAGTGCTTCGTATTCGGCGGTGTTATTTGTGCATTCAAATTCTAACCTACAAGAAAGAAAATGTTTATTTTTTCTTGGATCAATCAGGACACAGCCAACCCCTGATCCTTCCAATGTTTTAGAACCATCAAAGTAAAGAGTCCAAAAACTATCTACCTCTACTGAATTTGAATTACATACTACATCTAAAACTAAATCTACTGTATTACACTCAATCTCATCAGCCCGTGAAAATCGAAGGAGATCGGGCTGTATCAGATATACTGCTGGCTTCTTAAACTTGGTAATTTCCTAGTTCCAATTCAATGAAATAATTTCCCAATACAGAGTTTACTGGTTCATTTTTTCCCTCTAACTGAGTAACATTGTATTTAATTTGAGGCTCTCTTAATACTTTTATCTAATTTCGACTTGCCTTATGAGGCAACCATAGATGTGACCAATCTGATGCAAAGTATCCGTCTAGCCTTGTCGACCAGTCTTGACTCAAAATCAGTCCATAAGCATCTGGTATGTCTACTACTACAATGTCGATGTACTGACATACCCTCTCATCTGTGGATAAGCGAATCAGAACATCTTCCATTTCTCCTATTACTTTTACAGCTGTCCTCTCTAATTGAAGAACTTGCCATGTAGATGGTTTAGATTGACCATTGATTTTCTTGCAGACTAAAAGTGGCATAACGTTGACTAATGCTCCTGAGTCTACTAAACAATTGTGCACATTATAGTTGAAAATTTTAAAATTTAGGAGAAATGCTATAGTTTTATACTTAGACTTCCCTCCTAAACTTACCTCACCAATTTCTTCCTCAGGTTGTTTGTCACTAGGAGGCTCATATTCTGGTATCTCCAGTGCTTTTAAAAGCTTCTCTTTTTGCTGAGGTAAATAACACATTTCAAACAATGAGATATTCGCTTTAACTTTCTTAGTGTCTTCCACAATATCATATCCCACCTCAGGTTCTTTGAGATTCTTATTGTCATTATCAATCTTAACTTCAATAAGCTTAAGAGGTTGTTGGGGCCTAGAAAGTCACAGGTAACAATAGTTAGGGATTCTCCCCAATAAACGTTCCCAACTAGCCATTACTGTTTGGTATGGGGAATCCATCCAATTTACGGTCTAGCTACCATAGGTCAAGTAACAAATTAAAATGTTTTACCAATTATGGCCCAGTCCACCGTGTATATTTTTAGTTTTTTTTGTTTAAATTATGATGTGCAAGCTCCTATCTAAAAATGCAAATGATAGAGATAACGAGGAGGGTCACAATGTGATGCGCAGGTTCTTACCTCTCATCTTACCTCTCTTGCATATAAATCACAAACTGCAAGAAACTAACTATAACTAACTAACCTATCCCTAGGGAGCAGAATTATCAGTTAACAATGAGTAATGTATTTCTACGCATGTATTAGGAAAAGTTACAAATAGCTGTTATTTATTTCGGAACACATGAACATTAATACAAATATGAAAAACAAGGTAGCTTATTGTTAATTACAACCTTCATTACTCACAATGGAAATTTCACAGAATAAACTAGAGTACATTCATAACATGAACAAAAATTCAATGAGTTAGATCGATCTCATAGTTAATGGACATAAGAAGAAAATGAAATAGTTCACATTCAACTAATCCATAGAAAAACATTTGAAACATTCCACCAAACTTTCTCCAGTAGAAACTTGTAACTCTTTACTGTAAAAGGAAATAGTTCTTCTTACAATATACTCTCCAAACAATTTTTTGGGAAAGAATTCCTTTCTATATCCAAGCTCTCCTATATTTATACAAAAAGCGAAACCCTTGGGCTGCCCCTCAATGAATTTTGGGCTTCCACAACCTTCCACTTCAAAAAATTTGTCTTGTATTATGTGCTCATAATTTATACAATATATTACATTTTAAATCCAAAAAAAAATAGAACACTTTATGAAGAGGGGCCAGCTTGGTCGTTGATGAATTTTTTCCATGCCTGGGCTTCCACTGCTATGCCTTCAAATCCGAAGGGTTCAAGAAAATGGATATATATCTCATATTTGGCAGCCCGGTTATTTACCCCTTCTATTCTTGCAGGACTCGGGTGCAACTGATCCTCTAGTAGATGTATACTTATAGTTGCATGTGCCACTGCATTCTTTAAAATTTGTTCATCTAGATCCTTTACCAACTGGATCTCTTTCCCATCTTCTTGATATCTTCTCTGTAGTTGTTCTATAAAAAATTATGTTCTAGTATCACGTCCAATATTTTCTCTGCAGAAATCTGGCATCTATTATATGTAGCAAGCACTCTCCTATAGTATTCGGCACATGCTCCCTTTGTTTTCTTTACAGTTTTCTTGAATTCTTCCGCAACATTGATCGCAAACTCCAATAAATCATATTCCTTCTTTAAACTCTACTGGTATTTAAATGGTAGCTCCGCGAGAGATTCCTTATTTGTTTCTATCCACACCATTATCCCCGTTAGAATCTCCATAATCTCTTGAGATCTGTCCAAAAAATATGAAATAGTGTCAAAAAATTTCTTCTAATCTGCTATCTATTTCTAAAAGCTTACACCTTTCTTCCTCAATGCACATTTGTAATTGATGGGTCTTCCTCCTTTGAGTTAGAACATGTTCTCTCAAAGGCTGGACATCTATATTTTGTTCCATAGCATCTTTCAATGATGCTATCAATGAAGTATTATGTTCTTCCAAGGCTGCCACATATATTTGATATTGCTTCTCTCTTTCTTTTGTAGTAGCCTTCTTTGTTTTGAACTCAGCAACCTTGTTTTGCAACTGGTTCTTCTCTGCACTCAGATTTTCATAGGATACTTGAAGGTTTTCTTTCGCATATTTCAACATTTGATGCTCTAGTTGTAGCCTTTGTAATTCAGCTAAGCTTTCTTGAGCATCCTTTTCCATTTTCTCTGCAGAAATATTTAAAGCCTCCTTATTTGCCTGTAGAGTCTGGAGTTTTGTTCTTGAATTCCTCACTTCATTCATCATGTCATTCATCCCTCTCCTTCTTCATTGTTTCTTTTAATTGTGTTGCGTTCTTTCTTGACTACTCGAGATCTATCATCATCGTGTCGACATTATCTTCAGTTGCTTGGGTTAACGCCACCCCAGCTCTTGATGTCAATCTTGGGTCTGAATCTGTTCCATGCACCAAGTTTTTATCAGTTATCATCTTTCCCAATTGTCCTCTTGTTTCAACCTTTTTCTCGGTTCTTTTTACAATCCTTTTCTTCTCCTTGTCATAGAAAATAGTACTGAAGTCAGGTACCTCCTCCCCTTCTTTAGGCATGAAAGGGATCAAATTCATTCCAAAAAATGAAGCTTGCCCTAGTGTGCTACTAGAAGATGTAGCAGGCTCCTGGGAATCAATATTAGATTGTCCGTGTCCTTGATCTGTGTGATCCTGTCCTCCCTATATATCTACCTACACAGTATTCTATTGGTCCTTTTGAGATCCTATTAATCTCAGACCTTCACTTTCTTCCTGTCTTTTCTTGATCTCTGCTTCTTAATTTCTCTTTCTCTCCTCTTCTTCTTTCCTTGATGCTTTCTCTGCAGCTCTCTTTCTTTATTATTCTTCATTCTTCAACTAAATCAGGTCTCGTGGCTACTTTCATTAGAGCTAATTTATCAATGTTGGCATAGATGGTCAGCTCCTCAAAACTGGCATCAGGTACATTCTAGTTGGCAATCATTCTATAGATCTATCCCCACTTGTAGTCTGGTTCGACCCCAGTGGAGGATTTGGTATCTTTGTAAATATACTCTACCTTGGTGATGATCTCTACTTTAGGTTATCCTTCAACCATAGGATATTTCTTCCTTTGTCTCTTTGACATGTTTTGTTATAACAATCACCCTATCACAGTCAAAACGTGTTCTTAGACCAACTAAGCTATTATCAATTGTTTAAACAATGAATAGAAAAATACATCAATTTACCTCCTCAATATGCATGCTGAAAAATAAGTCATACATAGTATTTAACTAATGAAAGAATCAACAAGGCAAAGGAAATGTCCTGCGGGATGCTTCCTAAAATGCCTAAGTCTTACTGTCTGCAAAACCTCACTTCATCAAAAAATCCTCCATCTCAACTCGGGCCGTATCAAACTAATCCTCAATCAAATATAATATAGGGATGTATCAGACTAATATTACCGCTCGTCCTGAAAAACAACTCAAGAATACCAAACCCTACGCAGCGCACACCCTCAAAAACTCAAAAATAATAATCTTTACGCAACGCTCAACCTGGAGAAAAACCCTAAATCAACCATGGAAAAATCCTCTACAGTCCCACGAGATAAGGTAAACGAAAGAGAAAAGGATTAAACCCCTTGACCGACCATGAACAACTCAAGAAACAGGCGGTGCAGACAGTGAAACGCTTGTCTGCACCATGCCCTAACCCCCTGTACATGAGCAAATGCATCCATAATGGCAGAAAGATCACACAAACTTCCCATTCTCTGTTCCCACTATAGAAATTGCAAGAAACCTAAAACTCCGCACCCTCCAAGTAAAAACAACTGTGAAAAAAGCAAGAGGCCAGAAATCCTAACTCATGGAAAACCTAACCAGTGGAGAAACCTAACCAGGGGAAAAACCTAACAGTTCCCAAATAAACCAATAAAAACCAAAATAGGAGAATAGTGGTTTACCTACCTGGAAAATAGCAACACAGTCAACTGGACGAAACCAACCTCCACAGGAGAAACACGACAAAACAGGTTCTGACAGCTAGGCGCGTGTGAATCAGTGCAGAAGACACGGACTGGTGCAAATGACAAGTTAAAAATATGGATACAAAAATATAAAACACACCCTCCATATATATAACATTCGGTGGCATAACGGAGGTTAAAACCCTATCAGCAGTCATAACTTATATCGATCGAAAGGATAGTTCGCAGGACAGCCGCAATGGTGGGTGCAAACCAAACTTCAGGCCTATGATATTTTAACTTTATCGGACATCGGCACCACTAGAATCTAAGCATGGAACGTCTAGACAGATCCTACTCTTCCACGTCGGCATTGTAAAACTGTATCATCGTGACTTCACTTGTTCTAACGGGTCTCGGAGATCGGAACACCTAAACTCTAGAGAGTCGACGAGAAAAACACTATACTTTGGAAAGTCCCAGCACTAGGTTCCCGCAGCATCGGCGACGTAAAAGACTAGGACTCTGGCTCATTGTTGCCAAACATCCCAACAATGATAAAATTAATCGAAAATAAAAACCACTAAATGTTAAGCTCGGAGAAATGAAAATGAGGAGAAATGAAAAAAGGTTCGACGTATCGACAAGGAAGTCTGAAGTACTTCTGATAAGCTTGACCGTTTGTCTTCTGCAACGTTGAAAATATAGTCTACTATGCTTCCGATATCGAAAGATAGTCAACTAGTCTTTTGATACAGAAAATGAAAAAGATCAAGTTTCTTGAGGAAAAAACTGAACTCTAGGGTAACTTCAATGAAAACAAAATAGTCCTAGGCCAGACTTAATAAAAGCAAATAAAAAGGAGGGCCCTAAAATTGAAAATTTTGGGGAAAATGTTGCAACTACAATAGTGTCTAAAACTTTGCACTGAGGTAGCCTCTCTTGTCCCTGTTCCAACATGATAGGTTTAATCACAATTGGTTTCACCAATTGGGACTTATGAGTGATTTCCCAAGGTGACCTGTTTTAGAACTGTTCAGCATAGAGAAGTTGTACGGACTTCCATGTGTCACTTTTTTTTATCTTCGGGGTCTAAAAATTTTACCACAGAAAATGCAGTCCCTTCCATTTCTGGAACATCTTCAGAAATTTAATTTGGACCTATGTAGCCCTAGATATAGCAATTATCCCTAGGTGTTTTGTTTAGGGATGAATCCTGAGAGAGGCTAGAACCCTAACTTAGAGGAATCATATCTCCTAGAATATAGTGAATCTGAGGCTGAAACTTGGATAAAGGGTACAACAATATTTTTTATTCGACCTGTGAAAGTTTTGGCCCCTGAGACTTCTACAATCCAGAGATATAGAAAATGTACCAAAACTTATTAGTTTTAGTATTTAGGGTTTTTCCGGCTCAGCATCAAACTAGGGTTTGACTTTCCCATAGTTTCACCCAACCAAAAATCTCGACCTAGGTCTCTAAAATTCGATTTTGATGAGGAGATAAATCCTATGCCCGGCTCACTCAAAAAATCTTCTTTTGTAAAAATCCCTAATTTCCCGCACCAAAAACTGAAAATGCTAGGAATCAAATTCCGCTTCGAAAGAAAGATGCGCCCTTCAATGGAGAGTCATCCTAGCATACTTTTGCTGATGAATTGTGGAGAGAGACCCAAAAATTAATAATCCCTAGCTTCTACAGTTGCACAATGTCTTCTTCTCAGGTTAGCTTTAATACCATGTTAGATTTTTATTATTCAAGCTAGCATTATCTTAGGGTCTTTAACTGAGAGAATAACAAGCACAGCAATCAAGCACAAGAGACAATAGACACAAATATTTTCCTCAGGTAAATCATAAAGGAGAAAACCCCGCAACTTCCTCAGAGATAGAATCAGCACCAAAAGTAAAACCCAAAATAGTAAGATGATCTCCCGACAATAGTAGTCTCTCCCTCTGATCCCATGTTCTTCTCTCTCATTCATGCACTCTAGTGAGTGAGTGAGTGTGTGTAATAAATAGAGAGTCTCGCTCTCTATTTTTATTCTTTTGTTCACATAAACTTTAACTCAGTTATGTAGGCTTGAGTAATCCTAAATCAGTTATGTAGGCTCGAGTAACCAAAACTGGGGTACTAATGACCCGACTTACATTAACTCACCTAGGGCCGACTTCTCTAGGAGAGTCTAATAACCCTAGTGCCCCACACCTTTGGGGACTTTAACCCTTGATCAATAGGATGGTTACCCACAATGACTTTACATGAATTGTTTACATTATTGAATCTCCCGATAGGAACATCGGGGCATGACATGACTCAAATACATTACAGACACTTCCCATAATAAACATTGGGGTACAATACATAAGATATACAAATGAATACATTCCAAAGTTACAAATACATCAACAGGTATTAAAGAAGGAAACTATTAAGACATATTATTTCCAAAGATGGAGTAAAAGTGGATCCCGAAAGGATTTAGGGAATTAAGAACATCCATTTGCCTAAAAATGTAAAATCTCTCCAATCCTTTAATGGCCACATCAACTTTATAAGAAGATCCATCCCTAACTTAGTAGAATTAATGAAGCCATCCCAGAAGTTATTAAGGAAAGATGCTAAGTTTGAATGGACTGATGAGGGCAGAGAAGCTTTTAGATGCATCAAGGATGAAATTACCAGATCACCGGTTTTAGGCAACCCTGATTATTCTAAATATTTATTTATTTTCTCTTTTTCTTCTGAAAGTACCATCATGGGGGTGGAATTTCTCTAGAAAAACCATGAAGGATTTGAGAAACCCACCACTTTCATTAGTCAAGATTTACAGGATTCAAAATTGAAATATACAATCATGGAAAAGTAGGCTTATGCCTTGATAAAGTCATTAAAACATTTCAGAACATACATTGGCTAGTAAAAAATAATTGGTTATGTACCCCATTCAATAGTAAAAGATATATTGTGTCAACAAGATTGTTTGGGAATAAGGGGTAAATGGGTCTTTAAAATTCAAGAATATCATCTAGAGTTTAGGCCTACAAAATTAATTAAAGGTCAAGGTATCGACAATTTATTAACTCAAAGGAATGAAGAGGCCTAGGGATGGTGTGTCAGAACAATGTTCTAGAGCAGGTAAAGTCAACAAGGATTCAGGAGCTAGCGCATGATCCATGGTATGCAGATACAATATTATTTCTCCTCAATATTACATGTCGTGGTCTCCTTAAAGGTCACAAAAGAAGGTCTCTAAGGACGTAATCCATTAATTATTGCATCACTCAAGAGGGACTTGGTTGGAGAAATCCTGACCAAATAATACTTATATGTGTAAATGAGTAAGAGTCTAAAAAAATCTTAACTAAGTTTCATGCAAGATTTTTTGAGGGGCATTATGCAGCAGACACAACAACCCATAATATCCTTAGAGAAGGTTATTACTGGACCTCCTTGTTTGTAGATGTGCACAAGTTTCTAAGGACTTGACACCAATGCCATTTATTCACGAGAAAGCAAAGGTTAGCATCCTTTCCTTTGCAACCAGTTTTGGTGTTAGCCCCTTTTCAGCAGTGGGGCCTTGAATTCATTGGGAAATTCAAAGACATTTCAAGCAATGGTTTTTCTTGGATCCTAACAATAACTGACTATTTCACCAAGTGGCTAGAATAAATACCCACCAAAAAGGACACTCATAACGTTATTATGGAATTCTTAGAGGACACGATTATCACAAGATTTGGGGTTCCACAAAAAATAACAACCATCAACGCCAAATCTTTTAGTTCAGTAGATCTCACATCAATTTGATTGAAATATTGCATTGTATTATCCTACTCATCTAGTTTTTATCCCCAGGGAAATGGTCTTGCAGAATCAAACAATAAAAAATTGATGACCATCCTTCAGAAAATAGTTGGAAGTAACAAGAAGTCTTGGAATAGTAAAATTAAGTATGAACTTTGGGGTGACAGAATAAGTAATAAAATTGCAATAGGAAAGACTCCTTTTGATTTGGTATATGGTTCAAGTGTTTCCTTATTTATTTATCTTCAATTGTCAGTATCATATGATTCAAGAATATGCTTTAGAAGAAGATGGCATACCCAATAGAATCAATTAGTTGATTGAATTAGATGAAAGTCAAAGGAACACTCTTGATAGGAGTCTCAGAAACCAAGAGAAGGTTAAAAGAACATTTGAGAAGTTTGCAAAATCGACGTCCTTTTAGATTGGAGATATAGTGTTGTTGTGGGACAAACAAAGGGAAAATCCAGGAAAACATGGGAAGTTTGATAGACTCTAGATGAGGCCATTATTTCTCTACGACATGAATGGCACCAATTCATTTCTTCTCGACACCATGGAAGGAGAAAAGTTGCTCTTACCAGTGAATGGGAAACAATTGAAATTGTTCTGCAATGATCCTATCTAATGTCTGAGGGAGCATTATTAGTACTTTTCTAAACCCTTTCCTTTTGTATCAAATCTTATTGTTGTATATTATCTATGTACCATATTTTTATGTATCATAGTTTTATGTACCATAGTTTTTGTATATTATTGTGTATATTATGTTGCAACTTATATTTCATTTTAGCATTAATTTACATGTATATGGGACTGATGCACTTTACTTTCTTGCAAGAACCAGAAATTCTAGGCAGGGAAAATTTCAGGGATCCATAATTTTATAAAAGTGTAAAAAACTTGGCGAATCTTACTAATAATTGAATTGCAACAATAAAATGTTTGGTGATATTTTTGTAAAAATATTCAAATTTCTTAGGAATTTATATAGTTTTCGGATAATTTCGGCTATTTTTAGAGTTAAAAAAATTATCTGAGGGAATTTAGGCAAATCATATACAGAAAAAAAGGAAAATTGGCGAATCATTTTTTTTTAAAGGCCGAAAACAGCCCTTGGGCTAAATTTTGCCCCTAAAATTTTCCTTGATTCTACGGTTCTTGCTCACTCTCTTTGATTGAATATCAGATGAGTTCATGTCCCACAGTTGGAGCCATATTTTATCAAGTAAGTTGAACTTAGGGGATTTTTCAAGTGAGCCACCAAGGATCGAAACAAATCCATTGTTCTTACTCAGACACATATTTCATTAAAATTGGAAATAGTTTATTACAAGAACAACTCCAAAATTGCATTTTTTTATTATTTTTGAATTCTAGATCCATCATTTAATTCCATATTTAATTAAATATTTGTTTCAGTCCTTGAAAATTCGACCATGCTTTCATCATAGCTAGTTGTGGTCCCTTTCTTGCATGTGCACAACCCCTCGGGGAAATTGTAATAAATGGCATAGAATGATGGTTTATTATGTAAAAGGTTTGTCCTTCTTGGGACTTGGTCATCAAATTCGCTATACTTGAGTTTTTTTCCTCGTTAATTATATGACACTTTTTTAAGCAACATAAAGTTTTTCACTCAAAATCCTCCAAATCTGGGAAGGTGAACTTGGTTATTATTCCTTAGGAGGGTTATTAAATCCTAGGATCTATGTATTATACCATGCTAGTCATATTCCTGAAGTTTTGTGTACATGCAATAAGTCTTTCCTAGGATTTTTTAATTTTTAGATTTTTAATAAAATCATTGATAAGGTGTATTTTAATTGTAAAAGTTCAAAGTTCATCAAATTGGGATTATGGAGACAGTTTGATCATGGGGATACTCATTTTTGGACTCATATCACCCACTTAACCCCTAAACTTGTTGAATATTGTAACTTCAAAGGATATTCTAAATGTATTTTACTGATGTAACCTAAGGGAGATGTTATTATTCCTCTAGCGGGGTGGTACTATTATATTTGGTCGTCATAGAGTCATGAGGTAAAGCCTCCATTGGAAGTTGGGTCAATATCACCCTAATGAATAATATAATATATTGTTTTGAGTCTTCCTAGGTGAAGTAATCCCAGACAGTTTAGTGGGGCTGACTTGATTAGAGTAAAAGTCAGTTAGCTCATTATGTATAAATAGAAGAGTTGTGGTTCTTATTTGGACACACAGACTCTCACTTGTGTAGCGCATAGGAGAGAGAGAGAGAGAGATAGAGACAAAAAAGTAGGAGGATGATAACTGTTTTTGGGGTTATATCTTATACATCTTATACAGAGGAAGTTTTGTTGGGTTTTCTTCCCCTTGAGGGTTTCCAAGGATAAATACTATGTCTATCTTGTGATTGTGTTTCTATTAGTGATTTTGGATATGTTTCTTCTATGATTTTTGAATTGAAAACAAATTAATCTAGTATAGCATATGAAATATTAACATGGGATTAGAGCTAACCTGATTAGGACAACTTTCACAAGGTGAAACTCCCTCTCTCTCCTCCTCAAAAGAAATTAGGGTTCCTCCAAATTTTGGAATTTGGAAGATCTACTTGCATAGAAAGTTGTACCTCCCTAGAGTGCATCTATTGATACCTAGATCAAATTTTTTGGGTGGTTGGATCTCTGGGAAATCTAGACCCTAGTTTGGTAGTGAGACAAAAAACTGCAATGAAATAGAACCAGAAATTCTGCAGTGTTGCAACCCCACAAGTAGAATTTGAAGACTGAGGATTTGGGATTTCCAAAAAGCAGTTGGATCAACCAACCCGCCTCCCTCAAGCGCATGTACTGGTAAGTTCATCTTTTGATTTTGAGAATTTTCAATTTTTAGTGACCTACTAGATAGGATGGCCCCAAGCACTAAGCTTGAGGACAAATTGGAAGGCCTAGAAAACTTCCTAGATTGGAAGTATAGGATTGGTCTCATTCCCAGAGAGAATGGTCTTGAGACAATAATGAAATTGTAGAACCTGAAGAAGATCAAGCTAAGGAGAAGCATGAACAAGACCTAGTCAAGGCAATGAGGATCATTTCTTACTCTATTAAGGATCACTTGATCCCATAAGTGTCATCGAAGAAGACACCTAAACAAATGTATGATGCTCCTTCCAGAATGTATGAAGAAGGAACATCAATAGAAAGATGAATCTGAGAGCTCAATTGAAGGGCACCAATATTAGAAAAGGAGAGTCTACTCAAGATTACTTCACAAGGGTCTCTCAATTCATAGAACAACTAAGTGCTATTGGAGACACCCTTGATGAGGATGAACTAGTTATGACTACTCCCAATGGTATCACTAGATCTTGGGACTCATTCATACAAACTTTGTGTGCCATAAAAGAAAGTATGAATAAGTTTGACATAGTATGGGAAGACTGCATTCAAGAAGAAGCTAAATTAGACAATAGAGAGGCTCTACTCAAAGAAGATGACCAGGATCTAGCCACCCATACTAAATAAAGGAAGCAACCAAACTTAAAGAAGAGTAATCAAAAACCTTCCAAGAATAATTTTAAGAAGAAGATGACGGATTACTCAAAGTACCAATGCTACAACTTTCTTAAGATAGGACAGCTAGCCAGAGAGTATCAATAATAAAAGAAGAACAACAACAACAAGAGACATCATGCTCATCTAGTTGAATATGAGGATGACAAAGAAATACCTCGAAAGAGATTAACAAGAGAAGAATATGTAGATGAATATGTACTATTCTCTGCACTCTCTGGGTATGTAACACCTGGAGAAGACACATGGCTTATTGATAGTGATGCCTCAAATCATATGACAGCGATGAAGCAATCTCTGTTAAAACTTGAAGAGAAGAACTCTTCCCAGAAAGTATCATTCGGAGATGACTATCAATATCCCATCAAAGGTATTGGTGAATCAAGCTACAATCTTGAATCCAGGACTTCCATGAAGATGAAGGAAGTACTGTATGTACCAGGTTTGAAAAAGAGCTTACTTTCCATCTCAACTCTAGATAAGAAAGGATATACAGTTTCTTTTATAGATGGACAAGTACTAATGTGGTCGAAAGGAAAGACACTTGAAGATGTTGTGGTCATTGGAAAAAAACAAGGAGGACTGTATAAACTCAAAGGACATCCAGATACATCCCTTGTCCATGAAACTACCAGTTGAAGTGAATTATGGCATAGAAGGCTTTCCCACATTAACTACAAATAAGTGCCTTATGTGAGCAAGGTAGTAATAGGGTTACCATATCTAAATATTGATCATGAGGGTACTTGTAAAAGATGTGAAAGTGGAAAGAATATACAGAATCCCTTTCCAAAAAGTGAAACAATGACAAAAAGGTACATTAGAAGTAATTCACTCTAATGTGTGTGGTCCTATGCTCTCTATATCCCTAAGTGGATATGAATATTATGTCACATTTATTAATGACTATTCAAGAAAGAATTTGATATACTTCTTAAAGAACAAGAGTGAAGTATTCGAGAAATTCAAGGAATTCAAAGCCTTGACAGAGAACGTTTCAGAAAAGATAATCAAGACATTGGGATCAAATAATGGTGAGGAATACACTTCAAAGGAATTTGAAGCATTCTGTAAGGAGGAAGGAGTCAAGAGGGAACTAACCACTCCCTATAATCCCCAATAGAATGGTGTTGTGGAAATAAATAATAGAACTATTATGGAAGTAGTGAAGACCATGATTCATGACCAAGACCTCCCTACCCATCTATGGGATGAAGCAACACGAACAGCTTTATATGTGCAGAATAGATTATCTCACAATGCTATTGGATTCAATACTCTTGAATAGATGTATACATGAAAGAAACATGAAGTGAGACATCTCAAGATATTTGGTTGTCCAGTATATGTGCATATTCTGAAAGATAAGAGAACCAAATTGGATCCTTCTGGAAAGAAGGGAATATTTGTAGTATATTGTGAAGTCTCCAAATCCTTTAAGATATACATCTCAGAATTTCATCATATTTATGTTAGTAGGGATGTAACATTTGAGGAAGAGACGTCTCTTAAGAAATCTACAAGGTTTCATATTGAAGAAGTACATGAAGAGGATGTACCTCCCAGAAGGATAGAAGTTGAACCCTCTACTGAAATAGTAGCATCAAAAGATCATGACATTATAGAACCTCAGGATTCCCCTACTATGGATATCTCTCAAAAGAGAAAACATGCTTGGGTAAGAGAAATCATACAAGAAGCATAGAGATATGGAGCTCCAAAAGGCTCGACAAGAACCAGCAAAAGATAAAAGCCATATCACAATTATGTAGCTTTGATGTGTGATCTTGTAGATCAAGAACCATCCAATTATGAGGAAGCTTATCAAAAGAAAACATGGGTTTAAGCAATGATGGAAGAATACAAGTTGATAATGAAGAATGATGTTTGGGATATAGTTCTGAAACCAGAAAAAAGAGTGTGGTATCTTTGAAATGGATCTACAAGATACAACATGTTGTTGATGGAAGTATTGAAAAGTACAAAGCAAGATTTGTGGCTAGAGGATTCTCTCAAAAAGAGGGGATCGATTATGAAGAGACATTTTCTCCAGTAGCAAGGTATGCTTCCATCAGTACTATCATGGCACTTGCTTCCATGATGAAGTGGGACTTACACCAGATGGATGTAAAGACAACCTTCCTTAATGGTATGATTAAGGAAGAGATTTACATCGAATAGCCACAAGGATTTGAATTCGGAGATAGAGCGACTCATGTATGCAAGTTGAAAGAGGCTCTATATGGTCTAAAGCAAGCTCCTAGAGCTTGGTATGGCAAAATAGATAGCTTCTTGACAAGAACGGGATTTACCAAGAGTAAAGTTGATCCTAAAATTTATATGAATATTATGGATGATGAACCAATCATACTATTGTTGTATGTGGATGATCTATTTATGACTGGAAATGAGAAACAAATCAAGGATTGCAAGAAGAAGCTAGTTGAAGAATTCGAGATGAAAGATCTTGGATTGATGCATTATTTTCTAGGTTTGGAAGTGTGGAAGATCCCAAAAGGAATCTATCTGAATCAGGGAAAGTATGCAGTAGAAATATTGAAAAAATTTGATATGTTGGATTGTAAAGCCATGGTCACATCGATGGACACCAACTTGAAAATGTTGTTTGATGAGACATCATAGTTAGTGGATATGACTCAGTACAGATAGATTATTGGGTCATTGATGTATATGACGAATACAAGGATAGATATATGCTTTGCTGTGAACACATTAAGTCAGTATCTAGTTAAATCTAGACGGGTTCACCTGATAGCTGCAAAGCATGTGATGAGGTACCTTAAAGGTACGATAGATTTGGGACTCTACTATGGGAGAGATCATGACTACAGATTGTATAGATATACGGATTCAGATTGGGTAGTAAGTGCCAAAGACAAGAAGAGCACCTTAGGTGGATGTTATTGTCTAGGATCTTCCATGATCTCATGGTTTAGTAAGAAATAGTTCATTGTTTCTCTCAGTACAGCTGAAGAAGAGTACATTGCATCTTGCTCTGCTTATTGTGAAACGATATGTCTTCAGAAGATGATGTCAGGATTATTTGATAAGGAGTTGGACACCACAGTAATTCTCTATGACAACCAGAGTTGTATAAACATGACAGAGAATCTGGTGTTCCATGAAAATTCGAAGCACATAGAAATATGATGTTTCTATATAAGTGATATGGTACAAAAGGCAGTTATAAAGCTCCAGTATGTGAGTATCGATGAGCAAGTTGCCGATGTACTGACCAAGCCTCTATCTCGAGTGAATTTTTAATATTTTTCATGACAAGCTTGGTGTAGTTCAAAAATAATTTCCTTGCAACGAGGAATAGTGATGGGACTACAGATGATGAAGATATGGACCTTCTTCGAAAAGGAGGAGCAAGTCGAAGATATGGACTCTCCTAGAAAAGTAAGAACAGGTCAAAGACATGAACCCATTTAGGACAAAGGGAGCAGGTTGATAATATGGATCCTCCCAAAAAAGAGGGAGTTATCATGAGACTGAAATCGGTGATGGATGACAGTGATCCTCCCTTGAGGATGGCAGGTATAACACTCTGTGCATGAGAGTGGTCCTTACTAGTTAAGGATGGCCCTGTAGATTTTACTCTCGCATGGAGAGTACCCACATTCATTTGTGGATACCGTAGAATAACACTCTCTTAGGAGTTGTCATAACCTTTGTGGTATGGATGCTCTATGATGAGTCCTCACGGAGGATAGGTTTGACATTTTTCATGCAGTCGAGATCTACTCTGCAGACAATACTCTCGTATGGAGATTATGCCTACATTAATATGTATATTCCATAGAATACTCGCTTGGGAGTGGTCCTAACCTATGTGGTATGGATTCTATATTATGAGTCCTCATGGACCTCGTTGTATAACACTCACTTGGGAGTGGTCCTAACCTATTTGGTATGGGTGTTCTACGTTGGTACGACATTTTGAATGCAGTCGAGAACTTCTCTGCAGACAATACTCTTACATGGTAGAGTATACCTACATGTGAGTGTATATATAGTAGTATAACACTCACTTAGGAGTGGTCCTAACCTCATTACTATGGATGGTCTACGATGAGTCCTCACGGATGATAGGGCACCGGGTGTGGTCGAGATCTACATTTAGTTTTAAATGATTTAATTGATCGATTTCATGAATCATGCTAATGGAGGATTGCATTGTCCTTGGAATTATGTCCTAAAGTGATCGGGATTGATCATACCACAAATAGATCATGTGTATTGTAGGTAGCGTGGTGGCGAAGGATCAAGAAGATTGAAATGCTACTGCAAAGGATCAAGAAGATCGAAGTGTTGCTGCAAATGATCAAGAAGATCGAAGTGTTTCTGCAAAGGATCAAAATATGGCAAAGGATCCAAATATCGAAGTGCTGCTACAAAGGATCAAAAGATCGAATCGTTGCTACAAAAGGATCAAGTGATCATGTGATGGAGAAGATGAAGACATTGAAGAGTAATTGTTCCAATTATTGATTGTGAAAACTTCCTATGACGTATAGATGTATTACCTCGATGTATTACTGATGATATTGTCTCTTTGTGCTCCTATTTTCTATGATGATGTTGTCAGTAGAATAACCTTCTCGTTAAGGGGGAGTGTTTAATATTGTAACTTCAAAGGATATTCTAAATGTATTTTACCAGTGTAACTCAAGGGATGTTGATGTGATTGTAACTTCGGAATGTATTCACTTGTAATTCACTTATATATCTCATGTATTGTACCCTGATGTTTATTCTGGGAAGTATCTATAATGTAATTGAGTCATGGCATGCTCTGATGTTCCTATCGGGAGGTTCTATAATGTAAACAGGTCATGTCAAGTCATTGTGGGAAACCCTCCTATTGTTCAAGGGTTAAAGTCCCCGTAGTTGCGGGGACCTAGGGTTATTAGAATCTCCTAGAGAAGTCGGCCCTAGTGAGTCATTGTCAAGTTGGGAATTAGTATAAATAGAGAGTGAGCCTCTCTATTTATCACACACTTAGTTGTAGTGCATAGCTGAGGAAGAAGAAGCTGTTGGGGCTAGAGAGAAAGACGCTACTGCTGTCGGGATATCATCTTACTATTTTTGGGGCTTTGCTATTGGTGTTGATTCTATCTCTAAGGAAGTTGCAGGGTTTTCTCCTTTATGGTTTCCCTGAGGAAAATCTTTGTGTTCATTGTCTCATATGTTTGATTGTTGTGCTTGTTATTCTCTTAGTTGAGATCCTAAGTTAATGCTAGCTTAAATGATAAAAATCTAACATGGTATCAGAGCTAACCTGAGAAGAAGACACTGTGCAGCTCCGGAAACTAGGGCTTCCTACTTTTTGGATCTCTCTCCACATATTTTCAGCAAAAGAAGGTTGTGCTAACTCTCCTCCCTAGGGTGCATCTTTCTGTCGAAGCAGAATCTAATTCTGAGCACTTTCAGTTTTGACCTGACATTGCTACCAGAAATTAGGGCTTTCCACAGAAGTGGAATTTTTTAGTGAGCCTAGGCCTGGATTGATCTCTTCCTCAAAATTGAAGTTTAGAGATCAAGATCAAATCTTTTGGTTGGACAGAACTCTAGGAAAGTCAAACCCTAATCTGCACCTGAACTAGCTCTGCAAAAATTCACCTCCAGATCCAGAACTGAAATCTTAACATGGTAAGATATAAATCTTTTGTATTACCATTTGAGGTTCTTAGTTAATATGTATCATCATACCAAGCTTGATGAAAATATTTAGGGAGTTGATAACTTCCGAGCCTAGAAGTATAGGATCTCCCTGGTCTTGGAAGAAAATGAGTTGGACTCCTACATCAATGACAATATTTCGGCTCCAGAGGGAGATGAGGATAAGGCCTTACACAAGAATAACTTGGTTATGGCTAAGAGGATTATTACTGATTCAATCAAGGATCACCTCATACCACAGGTGTCCTCCCTAAAGACACCTAAAGCTATGTTTGATGCCCTAACCAAACTATTTGAAGGAAAGAACATAAAATGGAAGATGACTTTGAGAAACCAACTGAAGAATGTAAAGATCCAGAATGCAGAGACCATCTAGTATTAATTTACAAGGGTCTCTCAGATCAAGGAACGACTGGAACTAGTAGATGAAGAAGTGGAGAATGTAGAGATTGTGATGACCACCTTGAATGGTCTTCCTAGGGCATGGGACTCTTTCATTCAAGGGATCTGTGCAAGAAAGAATCTAGTCAAGTTCAATAGACTATGGGAAGAATGCTCTCACAAAGAAACTCAGATAGCAGCTAAAGAAGAAAATATGGGAAGTGAAGATGAAGCTCTCACAGTACAATCCAAGAAAACTAGAACTAGCCACCACAGAGGTAAGCACTCTCACTAGAAGAGTAACTTTAGAAAGCCTAGAGATATGTCTAAGTACATTTGCTATACATGTGATGAAAGAGGACACTTTGCTAGAGATTTTCCTAGAAACAAAAGTAGCTCTCACAAGAAGAAGGGAAACAAGATAAGACAGCATGCTCATGCCTTAGAGGATGATGAACCTTCCACAAAGAGAACTAGACAAGATAGTGATGATTATTCAAGTGATGAAGAATATGTTATAATTTCTGCTCTCATGGGAACTATCACACTTGGCAGCAATGATAGTGGTGCTTCCAAACATATGACAGGATTCAAGGAATCCTTTGTGAAACTATCTAAACATGAATCACCTCACAAGGTGAAACTTGGAGATGACTACCAGTATCTAATAAAAGGTTGTGGTGAATCCTCATATAAGCTAGACTCTGGAAATTCTATCAAGATGAAATATGTATTGTTTGTACCTGGACTAAAGAAGAACCTCCTCTCCATACTATGCATTGGATGCAAAAGGAATGAGGGTTGCATTTGTAGATGGCCAAGTTCTGATGTGGCCAAAGGGAAAGTCTATTGATGATGCAGTAGTGATTGGGGAAACTTAAAGGAGGACTATACAAATTGAAGGGCCAACTAGAACAATCTTTGGTTCATGACTCTGTAGAACCAAATGAGCTTTGGCATATAAGGCTTGCACATGTGCATTACAAAGCACTACCACTTGCAGGCAAAGCTATTGAAGGTCTCCTATAAATGCAGACAAAATATGAAGGTGTATGCAAAGGATGTGCGAAAGAGAAGAACACAAAGAAGACATTTCCAAGTAGCGAGAGCAAGGAAAAAGGAATCTTGGAAATCATCCTCTCCGATGTATGCGGTCCATTGTCATCCAGTTCATTAAGCGGGTATGTATACTATGTTTCTTTTATTGATGATTTTTCTAGAAATACATGGATATACTTTATGAAGAACAAAGATGAAGTATTCAGCAAGTTCAAGGAATTCAAAGCCTTGATTAAGAACCACACTGAAAACAAGATCAAGACCTTTTGATCAGATAATGGCGGAGAATTCACATCAAATGAATTCAAAGAGCTATGCAAAGAATCAGGGATTAAGAGGGAGTTATCCACTCCATATAATCCACAACATAATGGGATTGTAGAAAGAAAGAATAGAAAGATCATGGAAGCAATAAGGGCCATGATTCATGATCAAGATCTTCCCATGCATATATGGGCAAAAGCTACCAGAACAACGATATATGTATAGAACCATACAACACACAGAGTACTCAAGAACAAGACACCTGAAGAAGTCTTCTCTGGTAAGAAAGCAGAAGTCAGCCATCTCAGAATATTCGGCTGTCCTGTGTACATACACATTCCGAAAGAAAAGAGGATGAAGTTAGATCCTTCAGGAAAGAAGGGTATATTTGTGGGATACTTTGAAAGCTCGAAGTCTTATAGAATATACTTCCCAGGATTCAACAAGATCGATATTAGCAGAGATGTAACATTTGATGAAGATTCATCCTACATCAAATCCAGGAAGAGACCGGCTGAAGAATCTCAAGAAGAGGATCCAGAATTAGAAGAACCTCAAGAACCTGTGGATCCACCTCAGGAGAAGAATCCTCACAAGAGGAAACATGCTTGGGTACGTGAAATTATCCAAGGTGCAAAAATATATGGAGCTTCAGAAGAAACACACAGAGGAAGAAAGAGAACTAGGTCCTACTCCAGTTATGTATCCCTACTATGTGACATTATTGATAAAGAACCTTCCAACTATGAAGAAGCAGTAGAAATATAAGAATGGAAGGATGCTATGATCAAAGAGTATCAATCGATCATGAAGAATGATGTTTGGGATGTTTTACCAAGACCAAAAGGGAAGTCATTTGTAACTTCCAAATGGATCTACAAGATCAAGCATGCTGCAGATGACAACATAGAGAAATATAAAGCAAGATTCGTGGCTCGTGGCTTCTCCCAAAAAGAAGGAATAGACTATGAAGAAACTTTTGCACCTATAGCCAAATACACTTCCATCAGATTAGTACTTGCTCTGGCTATAGTGATGAAATGGAAGATACACCAGATGGATGTCAAGACTGCTTTCTTGAATGGTGTAGTAGAAGAGGAAGTGTATGTGGAGCAGCCACTCGGTTTTGAGACACATGATAGGGAGTCTCATGTGTGTAGATTGAAGAAAGCCCTGTACAGTTTGAAATAGGCACCCAAGACATGGTACGACAGAATTGATGGACTTCTATCCAGTTTTGGCTTTACCAAAAGTAAAGCAGATTCCAACCTTTACTACAAGGTTGAAAAAGGTAACCCAGTGATACTCCTACTATATGTGGATGATCTGTTTGTAACAGGTATGGATGGGTTTATTGCTGATATGAAGAGGAAGCTTGCTACCGAGTTTGAAATGAAAGACTTGGGTATGATGCACTATTTCTAGGCATGGAGGTGTGGCAGACTGCGGATGGAATCTTCCTCGGACAAGGGAAGTATGCAGTAGAGATCCTGAAGAGGTTTGGGATGACGAACTGCAAGGCCATAACCACACCTATGGAATCAAACCTGAATCTATTGAGCGATGCTTCATTAGAAGCAGTTGATGCTACGATGTATCATCAGATGATTGGGTCCTTGGTGTACCTGACGAACACGAGACCAGATATTTACTTTGTTGTGAACACCTTGAGCCAGTTCCTGACAGATCTGAGACATGTTCACTTGATTGCTACAAAGCATATTCTAAGGTACCTGAAGGGTACAGTTGATTATGGGCTCAAGTACAAGGAAAATCAGAAGATTAACCTAGAGGGTTATGTTGATTCAGATTGGGCAGGCAGTGCCATCGATAGGAAGAGAACTTCAGGATGTTGCTTCAGTATGGGATCAGGTGTGATCTCTTGGTTTAGTAGGAAGCAGTCCTATGTGGCATTGAGTACAGCTGAAGCAGAGTATGTCGCAACTTGTTCAGGTAGTTGCGAGGCAGTGTGGCTGAGAAAGATACTGTGTCATTTATTTGATCTCTAGTTGGATGCTACTTGTATATATTGCGACAACCAGAGTTGTGTGAAGTTGTCAGAGAACCCAGTGCTCCATGACAATTCAAAGCATATCGAGATCAAGTATCACTATATCAGGGATATGGTGCAGAGAGGAGTAGTGAAGCTCCAGTATGTTGCAACAGACAAACATATAGCTGATGTGTTGATGAAGCCATTGGCCAGAGTAAATTTTGAGTACTTTAGGGAGAATATTGGTGTTCTATAGATCAAGGCTCCCTCCAAGGGGTAATGATGAGACCTAGAGCCATTATGACATGGTGAGAAGATTAGGTTCCTTCCATGGTCAGATGTAAGGTCTGATCCATTCTGTCATGGTGAGAGGAGTGGTTCCTTCCATGTCAGATGTGAGTGTTGAGCCATTCTGATGTGACTGTAGGATTGGTTCCTGCATGATCATATATAAGTGCTAAATGCAATTCTTGGAATAGAGGCACCTAGTCAATTACCAGGATACTCAACTCGGTGCTAACATGCCATTCTCTAGGAGAATGAAGGCACCTGGTCAGTTACCAAGAATCCTCAGTCTGGGACTGAGATCCATTTTGGCGTGATGTGTTTACACATGGTTAGATATAAGTGCAGTTCCCTTCCGATGCAATGTGTTCACACATGGTCGGATGTAAGTACAGATCCCTTCCGATGCGGTGTGTTCGCACATGGTCGGATGTAAGTGCAAAGCCCTTCTAATGCGGTGTGTTTGCACATGGTTGGATATAAGTGTTGAGCCATTCTGGCGCGATGTGTTTACACATGGTCAGATGTGAGTGTTGGGCCTTTCTGACAAGATGAAGTCAGATGTGAGTGTTGGGCATGCCTTTCTGACAAGATGAGGTTAGATGTAAGAATTGGGTGGGCCATTCTGACTTAGGGTCAGATATAAGTGCTGAAGAAGACCTACATGAGGGCTAGGCCTACAACCAGCATGAAAAAGGGTTGGCTTTGTAGAACTTCCTGTGACGAGAAGAATCAAGAGATAGCACCATTCTGAGATTGCACCGATGATGATGATCCAGACTTGATGATGATCCAGATGTGATGATGATTCAGACTTAATGATGATCTAGATCAAGTGAAGATCCAGATTTGATGATGATACAGTGATGATGATCCAACAGTGATGATGATCCAGACTTGATGATGATCCAGATCTAGTGATGATATGGGAAGTATCTGTAATGTAATTGAGTCATGTCATGCCCCGATGTTCCTATCGAGAGGCTCTATAATGTAAACAATTAATGTCAAGTCATTGTAGGTAACCCTCCTATTGTTCAAGGGTTATTAGACTCTCCTAGAGAAGTCGGCCCTAGTGAGTCATTTACAAGTTGGAAATTAGTATAAATAGAGTGTGAGCCTCTCTATTTATCACACACTCACTCACACTCAATTGTAGCGCATAGCTGGGGAAGAAGAAGTTGCTGGCCCATTAGAGGAAAATTCAACTCAAAATAGGCCTCCTAAGGAAAATTAACAAAATAATAGTTAAAATAATAAAATAATATTTATTAATTTTGGAGGAAGAAAAGAAAAAACTACTTTTTTGTTCATATTTTTATGATACATATCCCCAAATTTATTTTAAAAATTTGTTTAAGAGGTGCTCCCTTTTTTAATTTTAAAGTATTTTGATTGTCTAATACACGATGACATGGAATTTGTATTATTTTTGGAAGGCCCATTTTAAATTGAAATTTCCTCTAATGGGCTAGAGATAAATAGGCTACTGCTGTCGGGATATCATCTTATTGTTTTTGGGGCTTTGCTATTGGTGCTGATTCTATCTCTGAGGAAGTTGCAGGGTTTTCTCCTTTATGGTTTCCCTAAGGAAAATATTTGTGTCAGGGATGATTTTAAGGAACCATACTTAATATTTAAAAGTGTATAAATGTTGGTGAATATTACCAATTCTTAAAACGCCAACTATAAAATGATTGGCGATATTTTTCAAAAAACATTTTAATTTCCAAGTATTTTATATCATTTATATAATAATTTGGCGATTTTAGGGTGAAAAAATTTTACCCCATCAAAATTGGGCGAAATGGGGCTTCAAAAAATGCAAAATGGCGAATGTTTTTGGGAGAAAAACATGGAAAAATAGCCCACTAGGGTAAAATTCGCCCCTAAAATTATCCATGTTTTGTGTTCATTGTCTCATATGTTTGATTGATGTGCTTTTTATTCTCTCAGTTAAGATCCTAAGTTAATGCTAGCTTAAATGATAAAAATCTAACAAGGGAGATGTTATTATTCCTCCGACGGAGTGGTACTATTGTAATTAGTCATCATACAGTCATGAGGTAAATCCTCCATTGTAAATCGGGTCAATAACACCCTAATGAATAATATAATATACTATTTTGAGTTTTCCTAGGTGAAGTCGGACCAGACAGTTTAGTGGGGCTGACTTGATTAGTGTAAAAGTCAGTTGGCTCATTGTGTATAAATAGAAGAGTTTTGGTTCATATTTGGACACCCAGACTCTCACTTATGTAGTGCATAGGAGAGAGAGAGAGAGAGAGAGAGAGAGAGAGAGAGAGAAGTAGGAGGAGGATAACATTTTTGGAGGTTATATCTTATACATCTTATACAGAGGAATTTTTGTTGGGTTTTCTTCCCCTTGAGGGTTTCCTCGGATAAATATAATGTCTATCTTATGATTGTGTTTCTATTAGTGATTTTGGATATGTTGTCGCTGTGATTTTTGAATTGAACACTATTGAATCTAGTCCATCATATGAAATATTAACAATTCCCACTTTGGAAAGTCAAATTAGTAATTCTCAATTATTAATTTTTATTTTCTCTCCAAAATGACTTAGAGGTTCAAATAAATGGAAAAAATGGAGAAAACCCAATTCCTAAATCAAAGGAAGCTTGTCTAGGGATTTTCATTGAGGTGTCAAGGAGGTTTAGGATCTTTCCTAGGGAATTTATGAGCATAGGGGGTCATCTTCAATCGTCAAGGGAGATGATCCAACTCACCTCCATCAAAGGGGGATGCATTCTCCTCATGAAGGGTACCCTATTGAAAAACTAAAAGTACCCTTTTGAAGAGGACATGAAAATGAATATCTATGTGAAGATTTCATTTTTTTGTGTTTCCTTTTTTATGATATTAAATTTTCATTTCAGGTGACTTCCATACCAATAAAATTATTAATGGATAAGGTTTAGAAAAAAATTAATAAATATAATTTCGACTGAAATGAAAAAAATCTTCAATCATTAAATACTAGATTCAGAGATTAATCCATTGGTACCAAATCTCACAAATAATCTTTAAAATTTGCAAGGGTTTGACCTTGCTAAATTGGCAGGCTATGAAAAGATGCAAGAGATTTTTGTAGTTTTTGTTGATTGCGAACTCTTAGCCGAGAAAATATCTTCCAAACTCTCGGTTAATAGTTTAGTTCAAACTCTCTGCTGAGAGTTTTTTTTTAATACAACACGGCTATTGGTTCAAACTCTCGACCTAAAGTTTTTTAAACTCTAGGACTAGAGTTTTGAACCCTCACAACCTATCGCCCTAGTTATTTTTAAACACTCATCCTAGAGCTTGAAGTTGAATTTTTTTGCGTGTTTATATGCACGCCCTATTTTCATTTTTCTCTCCATTATCAAAAAAATGTATACCAACTTCATGATTTCACCCTAAATATAATATATATGGTTTAAGATGGTTGCAAAGAGAATAAGAGATACTATAATTCCACTAGAAGGGAGTAGAGAAGGGAAGAGTAATCATTTATTACCAAACAAGAGAGTATGAACTCATATCTTTGCAACTATGTGCCCCAAAGGAAATCATCTACCACCAGTGATTTAGAAACACTATTAATGAATCCATGTATCTAAGTTAATCAACAAGTCTTCTCACATAATTATTAAAACACGAGTTGAGTTTAACCATTATGGTAAGTGTAAGAGTACTTCACTCCATTTTTTAAATTGAATCCATGTATCTAAGCTAGTCCACAAGTCTTCTCACATAATTATTGAAACATGAGTTGAGTTTAACCATTATAGTAAGTGTAAGAGTACTTCACTCCATTTTTTAAAAGTAATTTATTACAACCATTCGTTCATTCTAACTTTCTCATGTTCCTAACCTCCTTATTAACAATACATTGATATGGAAACTATACAAATGAGTAGTGGAAAGAAGAAATTGTAGACCTTTGATGAGAGATAGATATAATTATTGAAACACGAGTTGAGTTTAACCATTATAGCAAGTGTAAGAGTACTTCACTTCATTTTTTAAAAGTAATTTATTACAACCATTCGTTCGTTTTACCTTTCTCATGATCCTAACCTCCTTGTTAACAATACATTGATATGGAAACTATCCAAATGAGTATTGGAAAGAAGAAATTGTAGACCTTTGATGAGAGATAGATATGCATAGGAGAACATAGAAGTTGGTGGAAAGAAGCCACTTTGGAACCTACTGTCACCAAATCACCACCTCCCTAGGTTAAGCCGGTACTCGCTGTTGCACTAGGAGTTGTTGAACCAGGTGCTAAAGCATGAGTGTTTTGTATCCATTGAGCAAAGATAGAAATTGTAGACCTTTGATGAGAGATAGATATGCATAGGAGAACATAGAAGTTGGTGTAGTTCAAATTCCTTCTTCCAATATTTTTTTTTTTGCAGTCACTTAAGGCTTTATATACAAGTGTTAGTTAGTAAGATATTTGTAGAATGCATTCAATACATTGGGCTCTTTAAACCTACACTAAAGAGTACTAGGGGAAAATATCATTTGTGGTGGATTGAAGAGAGTGCCATGGTTGTTTAATGATTGGATGTGATGTTTTGAGTTTTTTGAAGATATTTTCAATAGAAAGTTGATTTACAACAAAATAAAATTCTAGCCGCTTCAATACTTTGTCTACAAAAAGTTGATTTATAAGAAAATATAAGTGTAGTTTCTTCAGTATTTTATGTACACATTTGGCATTGATATCTCCTTTCAACACTGAGATTTGAATGCTTGGGCTTCTTATTGATTTTTTGTTTTTATAGCACGTGCCTACTCCTACTCATAGCTAGGATCTCGAAAGGGGAAAGACCCACTTCTATAAGGAGAATAGGGTAGGGTGTATTGCTTTTAATTTTGAGGTTATACATTATAAAATGCTTTTGGATTTGCTCAATCTTTCTCCAGGATTCTCTAGAGATGCTGCATCCCCAAACCTCACACCCATATAAGGTAATAGGAATGACTAAAGTTTCAAAGAGGAGCTTCTTTTTATCCCACACCACAAGGTTTGCTTCTTTACAATTATTTTCAAGACCCAAATAAGATTTCCAACCTCCATTAATTCTTTTCTTAATGCTATAGTTCCAGTTGAGCTTGTGGTGAATAACAATTCCTAGGTATTTGTAATAAGACACTTCCTCCAAGTTGTTATTGTCATAAAAAAAATTAGCGTAAGTGTCCTTCTTGGATTTGATAATCATAATTTTTGTTTTGTCAGTGTTAACAGCCATACCCATGGTAGAGAAAAAATCCTTAAGAAGTATTAGTTGCTTATCAATATCAAACGGACAAGTTGCCATAAGAACAATATCGTCAGCATAGAGAAGAAGGATGATGACTATTCCAGCTAAGATTGTACCAGCACAACCTGCGTCCTCTAAACAACCTTCTAGCTTATCTACGTAAATGCCAAAAAGGGTGGGGGAGAGGGGGCAACCTTGTTTAACTCCGATATTACACTTAATATTTTTTTACCACCCCTCATTGGTCTTAGACTTAGCAATGAAATTCTCATATAACCTTATTGCGGCTGCTCTCAACTCGAAAGGAACCTATAGCTCTTCTAATCTATTCCATAGGTTATTTCTAGGTACTGTATCGAAATCCTTTCTAAAGTCCACGAAGCAACAAAAGAGATTGTATTTATCATTACGACACTCCTCCACAATTATCCTAAGCGTAAGGAGAGGGTTCGTTGTAGAGTGTTGCCTTCTAAAACCCGCTTGGCCTTTAGCCTGCTTACCTTCAATTTCAAGCCAAATGATAATCTTCTTTTCCAAAATAATACCATACAACTTGGCTAAGAGAGGGCTAATCATAATTTTCCGGTAATTAGAAGGGTTGTTTGTATCCCCACTTTTAAAAATAGGGATAATGAGGCTTTGAGTCCAAGGTTTAGGGAACCCTTCGTTGACCACTTATGGATGTGAGGGTTGAGGATGGGACCTCCAATTCTTAAGATTTCTGCCTGGTAACCTTCGATGTCCTTAGATTTTCCATTTGCTAGATGCTTAACCCCAAAATCTATGTCTTCTAATGAGAAAATTTCTTCCATTGTGAGCAGGGTTTCAAAGTTATCTATGTTGTTCGGGGATTCATAAATCTTTTTAAGATCAGAATTCTAGTTGTGTAAAGAAATTCTATTATTATCTTTAGTTTTTCTGGTTATAATCTGCCTCCAAAATTTCTTAGGATCCACCTTAGAGAGGTGTAAGAGATTTTCTTGTCTTTTACGAATAGATTGCATTTTTTTCCTTTTAGTTAGGGATGTATATTTTTGTCTTATCAGTTTTGAGAGACTCATCAAGAGACTCCTTAATTTATTTCCTCGCACTTTTACAATCTTTATCATACCAAGGGTTGGTTTTGCTATTTCTTTTATTACTTGAAACTTCAATTGAGAACTTGTTAATAGAATATGAGAGAGTTGTGGGTAAATTATGATAGAGGTCTTCTATGTTGTCTATACTTGATAAAAGAAGCAAATTAATTTTGAATTCTATCAAAGATCAAGTTTTTTTGGCTATGAGGATTATCTTCTATAGGATCTCTATGCATGACAAAATTGAGAGTTTTAATTAAAGGTCTATGATTTGAGTCAGGCTCGTAGTCATTTAAGATGTCAAAATTTATTATTTCATTGTATAAAGGGATATCAGAAATAACATAGTCCACCACGCTACTACGAAGTCCATGGATACAGTTCATCTTGCTATAATTGGGCCACTTCTTTAGACTGTTGCATATTATGAGATCTTGAGCACTACAAAGCTTGGATAGCTCAGACCCAAGTAAATTATCTCCTAGATCTTCAGAGCTTCTTTTGTACCTTTCAGCTAGAATAAGGTCTTCGTTTAACCAAAGAGGATTAGGGTTGGAATGATTGCTTAGAATAATAGCTTGGTTGTTTGAATTTTGAGCATTAAAGTCACCCATTAAGAGGATATTGTCTTCATTCCTTAGGCTAGAAATATCGTTCTCTAGACCATTGTAAGGACAATTTTTATCTAAATTGTTTTTCTTATAGAAGTTAGAATTAATAGGGGAAAAATAACAAATTTCTATGTAGTTTTTATTATTATTAATGTCCATAATATCTATCCAAATATACTGGTTGTAAGGGTCTTTTTTATAAATCTTGGCATGGGAGGAGATGTTCTTCCTAATGTAACAAGATATACCCCCAATGCCTCTATGGTAGGATCGCTTGTTCCAAATTGACCAAAGTACAAATCCATCTATGTTAGGGACCTTAGATTCTTCGTGCTCCCAAGTTTCAACTAACAATATAATATCAACTTCATTCGAGATCCAACTTAGCTTGGGGCCTTTGTTCGATGGAAAGCCCTAACGGTTCCAAGAAAGAATCTGAAGCATGTTGAATTGTTATTTATTACTATCTTTTTGGTTTCTATTTCAGATAACAACTTTTCTATTTCTAATTATTGCCCATTTTCCTTCCTTCCTAGCTTCTTTTACCTTTTGAACCTCCTTTCTTAATTCTGCTTGATCTTCTTGAATGAGATCTTCATTTATGAATATTCCTATTCCTTTTAAACTTGAGGTTTTACTAAGTATGTCATACTTATTGTCAGTAGAGCTCACCTTTATCCGGATTAGCCTCCCTTTATTCTCAGTTAATTTTCCCAACCTTGTTGCTTCTGTGAGACATGTTGTTTGAATTTGTAATCTATTATGTAATTCTGTCTGGACAATGGCTAATGTATCCTCGTCTACCTCCTCTTTCACACCAAATATTACAAGGTTCAAAGCCCTTTTGTTACGCTCATGGTCTAATTCTATCAATTTTTTCATTTCCTCTTTAATGGGTTCGATATCTAATTTACCTTCCACACTATTTATGGTGAAATTGTTATTAACTTTTTCTTCTAGAGCTTTAATCATGTCCCTCATTTTAAGACTTTATAAAGTATCATCATCTCCTAGTTGGGGTGTTTGGATCTTATCTTGGCTTTGTTTTTCTATTACTTGTAATCTAATCTCCATTGTCTCCATTTTATTCTCAAATAGTTTTATTTTATTTTCTATTTGTTTTTGTATCTTGTCTTCAAAAGATGTAAATAAAATTTCCTACATGGCTTCTAACTCTCTTTGTATCTTAGATTTCTTTCTTCTCTATGTTTCTCTAATGACTCTATATATTCATAAAGGCTCTGTAAAGTAATTGTGCTAGGTATACCTTTGACAATCTTTGGTATATGTGGTGAATTATTCATACTTGCAATCAAAAATAAATATATGAGCGGTAGATATGTATTAGAAAAAAAAAAATGAATGTGTGCACCTAATGTAAAGATGTTGGTCGTCACCCACAGATATTAATCGCAGAGGGTTTGTCTCATCTGAGGGCTGCCTTCAAATCGCATGCAAAAGATAGATTCATATCACCTCCACAACCCTCGATAGCACAGATCGCACCAAAATAGATTCAGATCACATGAATAGATCAGATCGCACCTTCAGCCATGCAATACCACAACCCTCGATAGCAAGGAAATCACAGATCACATGAATAGATCAAATCGCACCAGATCTCTAGCAAAGAATCGCACTAGATCTCACCAGATGTTGGTTGTCACAATGAATATATCAGATAGCGAAAATAGCATGCAAGATCGATCAAAGTATAGACTAGAAATATCTCAGCTATATGTGACACGTTTTTCAGTTTGCAGAGGAAAATCACATGAGATTTCAGTTTACATGAGATATATGCATCACCAATGTCATTACTATTATTTAAATGTGATTTAAAATACGCGATACTATTTTTTATTTTAATATGATTTAAAATAGGTGATACTATTGATTTTTATTTAATAAGTGGAATAAGCATTGCTTAGTACCTACATTTATGTAAAATATCATGTAAAATAAATTTACACTTTTGTTTTTTTTTAATATTGTAGTATGTTAATTATTAATTGTATTTTGAAAAGAATATTTTAACTAAAATTATGTATTAGTTTTTTTACTAAAAATATATATATATTTTTATAAATATTAGTAATATTTTGTGCTTAATTTATAATTAATATAGTCAATAACTCATAATGAAATATAGAGATTTAATAACGTATGGAAATAATGTTTTTTATTAAAAATAAGTATTTAATTGGTAAATAAAAATATATAAATAAATATGTATAGACAAATAATTTGTTTTTATTTTTATAAAAGTATTTAATTGATTTTCATTTTTTTAACATGAAAGTTTTAAATCATTAAATTGGTTATAGTTGAATGTCTAATATTGACCTAAATTCATGAGACTTTGACGGGCTATATAAGCCTTAGAGTGATATAAGGTCTCTTTTTAGCCTTTCATAGTCTTATGAGTCATTTTTGGTCAAAATTATGCCCAATATATAACATATATGACCATTTAAAGCCCATAAGTGATTTAAGTGTTACTTGGTCCTTCATAGTCTTATGAGAATTTTTTGGTAAAGATGATGCACCTAGATAGACATTCGTAGTCTCATAAGTTATTTAAGACTTACATAGTCCTTCATAGTCTCATGAACTATATTTTATAAACATTATGCACCCAACAATAAAGTAGTAAGTGATATATTGATTGGGATGTAAATCATGGATGCAATGTAATGGGTTATTCATAATCTCAAGAGCTATTTAAAACTTCCATATCCCTTCATAATCTTTTATAAGTGATTTAAAGTCTACACATCCCTTTATATATTTATGAATGATTTTTTGGTAAATTATACATTTAGCAATAGAAAAATAAATGTCTCATATTTTGAAATATACATTATAGATATAAATGTACATTCTAGATATAGGTTACTTGAATACATTATGTCAACACAAAATATTAACAAAATTATTTACTAATATAAAATATATTCATTTATATAAATATAATATCTTAATATATTATCTTAATTTTTAAATTTGATATATTTAAAATAATAAAAAAAAAATTTTATTTAATATTTTAATATAATAATTACCTATATAATTTAAAGAAAAAATTGTATATTTAATATAAATAACAAATTTAAATAAATAATTATGAATGAAACTTATAAAACCTAATTATGAATCAAACTTACTCAGATTCATACTTTGATTCACAATATGTTACTATTGGATAGATTTAAATAATAAAATAAAAAACAAATTACAAATATCACCTTTACCCATTAGAAAAAAAACTCAAAAAGCTCAGAAGTATGTAAGCATTTAGATTAAATATATGAAATATTAAAATATCTTTTCACTAAATCAGAGTTATAGTTTGTTTATTTATTTATTTATTTGTCAATGATATGCTTAAAAACCAAAGTATATGGGATGGGTGATAGGTGCGAACTCATAAGTTTTATTTATTTATTTATTTGTCATGATTGGGCTTAAAAACTAAAGTACATGAGATGGATGATAGGTGCGAACTTAGAACTAGGCCTTATTTCACTACATATCGTGGTATAGGGGATAGGGGTGTAATATACCCGAAATCTCCAAGTAATTTTCACGATGATGGGGTAATTTTTTTTGTTTTTTTAACTCTGTTTTAAATATCTAAACATGTTAGTCTTAATAACTATTAAATATTATATATGCGATACATTCTAGTTTAAATAAAAATGTTTTTCTTTTCAATAGAGGAATACTTATATTCATCCTTAATTTATCTTTTTTTTTAAATACTCAACTTCCATCTCACGATGATCGTTGAAGTGGGCAATTGAAATTTTCTTTAAACATATTTCAACATTTATTGACTTGAAACTCTTAACCAAAATATGGAGATCTAAGTGGTTAAACTTATCACTTCAATCATTAATCCTTAACCATAATGTATCTATCATCAATAGTGCAGAGATATAGAACTATCATCCTATTAAGCAAAGGTGCTCTATTTAAAAGTCTATTCATTAGTTATTTCAACAATAGCATATATTTACAATCTTTAATCAACAATATATTAATCAATCATGTTGATGACAATATCTAAAAATCATTACAATCCTCATCAAGAGTATTCTTATGCATAAGAAAATGCATAATTCTATTGATCTTTAACTTGTAATAATTGAAGGTTCTCAACCAAATAGAGGCCATATAATTTGAATATA
This sequence comes from Pseudotsuga menziesii, assembly GCA_001517045.1. Lineage (NCBI taxonomy): Eukaryota > Viridiplantae > Streptophyta > Pinopsida > Pinales > Pinaceae > Pseudotsuga > Pseudotsuga menziesii. The sequence goes on along the minus strand of LPNX010995196.1, from coordinate 235,535 downwards.
TATATGTGTGTGTGTGTATATTCAATGTTTTCTACGTAATGTGATGAGATTTAACTAGTAGTTGAAGACTGATTATTGGTTAACCACAAGCATAGCTAAATAACAGGGGCCGAAGACTTATCCTTTATCCTTCAACCAAACTTGTTCTTAGTTAATAAATAAGCCCAAGAAATGTCTCGACGCAGTAGTTGTTTTTATACTCCGGTTGTAAGGAATGGGATCTGTCCCCTCTAGATACCGTCCCCCTATAATAAGAGAAAACGACAATAGATATAAAAACATCAAAATGGCAAAGTGATGGTCCTCGAAGGAGGTCTACTCGGTTGTAATACAAAGACAAACAATTAAAGGAGATATTTTCCCATAAAAGAGGTTGTTCCTCTTTATCAGTCATGCATAAAATATTTCTTAGGAGTTATCTTTAATTTTTTGTTTTCTGCATACCCCCAGTAAATCAATTAAATATAAATTAATTGAATGGGAAAGAAAATGTCACGCTTTTCATACTTAATTTAAACAAATAAGGAACTACGATCACTTTTATCGTCAATTCATAGATTTGAGCTATTACCTCTCTCCCTAGTAGATTAGTTTCCCCTTGAGTCAAGTCGTCGGTCTCCCAAGTTTACTCATTAAATTACAACTTAGGAAAATTACTTACAATGCTTTTAATGGGGATGTTACAAGGAAGCATTTTGACCTGTATATTAGTCCATTCTTTATCCTATGCATTAAGTTGTATTTATATCAACAATCAATTGAAATTCAATGTAAAGTGGGAGATTAAATCGATTGTTATTTTTTGCTAGGTGAATCAACAACTGGAGACTGGGCTAGTACTCGTGTGACACGGGGTCTAGGGATCCAATCCCTCTACCACTATACCCCTAGGTGCCCCACACACCCCGCAAGCATGGGACATGGGTAAAGGCAGGTGTGATTTGAACTTGTGACCTTCAATTTACGACATGTGACTTCATAACAAGTAAACCACCAATGAGCCACACCCTTGCGGGCAACTAAAAATCGATTGTTATATATCCGTCTTAGGCAAATATAGAAATGAATAGATAATATTCTTGATTCTTCATTTAAAAATGTCATGATGATTTTATTTTAATATAATGGGGGGGGGGAGGTTTATTTTTTTCTCTAAGCCATTAAGTGGAAAAGTGATGATTTTAGTAAAGTAATTTACATGTTTATAGTTTTGTCTCTCAAGATAAAATTGTAATATGAAAAGTATTTATTTATTTATTTATGGTTGGTGTCTTCTTAAACTTGAAATTTTGAAATTTTAAACTATAAAGTATTTTTTTATGTTTTTAGTTGGTTCATAATGATGATGATGATGATGATCATGGTTAACATCCACTCAGACCAAATTGGTCTATCGGACCCAAAAGAAATGCATTATTTAGTTTGTTTTAAAATTGTATTTCTATGCTCAAAGAGCTTGGAGAGAAGCATCATGAGCTCACTATAATTTTGACAAGTTAAAAGGCTAGGAAGGTCATAATTACAACAAAGATTATGAAACTGAGATCTAATGTGGGTTTACGCAAGGCATTCTAAGAGGAAGTGTTTTTCATCCTCAATGTTCATATTCTCACAGACATGGCAAATCCTTTCTACCCACGGTGTCTTAGGAACTGCCCAATGACCAGTTTCACTATGAAGCTCATGAGAGTTCATTCTTATCTTGGCTATATTAATTTTTTTCTTTGAACTAGTTAAAACCGAGAGATACTTTTGATCTTCTAGAGTAAGGTTGATGACCTCCTTATAATATCTTAATTTTTTCGTTTATCCTCTAAATATTTCTCACACCACATTTTCTCCTTAAACTTAGAAGTGACAATATTTTTAATGTTATTTATATTTTGCAATGCAACATTTTCGTCGATCTCCCAATGGTTTAACCAAGCCCTGGTATCTTTATACCAGCCTCGCTTGAGCCTTAGGTGGTTTTGGCTGGAATTTAAAGCTAGTTTAGGAAGTATACGGTCTCCCATGTTATTGATTTTGTGCTTGTACAATAGGAGCCTAGTCATAGCTAGGCTCTCAATAGGGGAAAGACCCACTTCTATAAGGAGAATAGGGTAGGGTGTATTGCTTTTAATTTTGAGGTTATACGTTATAAAACACTTCTAGATTTGCTCAATCTTTCTCCAGGATTCTCTAGAGATGCTACAACCCCACAACTCACACCCATACAAGATAACAAGAGTGACTAAAGTTTCAAAGAGGAGCTTATTTTTATCCCACATCACAAGGTTTGCTTCTTTACAATTATTTTCAAGACCAAAATAAGCTTTCCACCCTCCATTAATCATTTTCTTAATGCTATAGTTCCAATTTAGCTTGTGATGAATATCAATCCCTAGGTACTTGTAAGAGGACACTTCCTCCAAGTTTCTATTGTCATACACAAAATTAGCATAAGCTCCCTTCTTGGATTTGATAATCATAATTTTTGTTTTCTCAATGTTAATAGTCACACCCATGGTAGAGCAAAAATCCTTAAGAAGCCTTAGTTGCTTATCAAGATCAGATGGACACCTTGCCAGAAGAACAATATCGTCAGCATAGAGAAGAAGGATGATGACTATTCCAGCTAAGATCGTGCCAGCACAACCTGCTTCCTCTAAAGAACCTTCTAGCTTATCTACATAAATGCCAAAAAGGGTGGGGAAGAGGGGGCAACCTTGTTTAAATCCGATATTACATTTAATATTTTTTGACCACCCCTCGTTGGTCTTAAACTTAGCAATGAAATTCTTGTATAACCTTATTGTGGCGGCTCTCAACTCCAAAGGAGCCTTTAGCTCTTCTAATCTATTCCACCTTTCTAAAGTCCACAAAGCAATAGAAGAGATTGGATTTATCATTACAACACTCCTCCACAATTATCCTAAACGTAACGAGATAGTCCGTTGTAGAGTGACTCCTTCTAAAACCCACTTGGCCTTTAGCCTGCTTACCTTCACTTTCAAGCCAATTGTTGATCTTCTTTTCCAAAATAATACCATATAACTTGGCTAAGAGAGGGCTAATCATAATTGTCCGGTAATTATAGGGGTTGTTTGTATCCCCACTTTTAAAAATAGGGATAATGAGGCTTTGAGTCCAAGGTTTAGGGAACCCTTGCTTGACCGCTTCATTGAAAAGCTTGTGAATGTGAGGGTTGAGGACAGGACCTCCATTTTTTAATATTTCTTCCTGATAACCTTCGATGTTCGTAGCTTTTCCATTTACCAGACGCTTAACCCCAAAATCTATGTTTTCTAATGAGAAAACTTCATCCGTTGTGAGCACGGTTTCAAAGTTATCTATGCCATTTGGGGATTCATAGAGATTTTTAAGATAGGAATTCCAGTTGTGTAAGTAAATTCTATTATTATCTTTAGTTTTTCTCATTAGAATCTTCCTCCAGAAAAGTTCTTAAGATCCACCTTAGAGAGGTGTAAGAGATTTTCTTGTCTTTTACGAATATATTGCATTGTTTTCTTTTAGTTAGGGCTTTGTATATTTTTATCTTGTCAGTTTTAAGAGACTCATCAAGAGATTCCTTAATTTCTTCCCTTGCACTTTTAAATTCTTTATCATACCAAGGGTTGGTTTTGTTATTTCTCTTATTACTTGAAACTTCAATTGAGAACTTGTTAATAGAATATGAGAGGGTTGTGGTAAAATTATGATAGAGGTCTTCTATGTTGTTTATACTTGATAAAGGAAGCAAATTAATTTTTAAATCATTTAGAAAAATATTATTTTTATTTCTATCAAAGATCAAGTATTTTTTTCTATGAGGATTATCTTCTATAGGATCTCTATGCATGACAAAATTGAGAGTTATAATTAAAGGTCTATGATCTGAGTCAGGCTCGTGGTCATTTAAGATGTCAAAATTTATTATTTCATTGTATAAAGGGATATCGAAAATAACAGAGTCCACCACACTACTGCCAAGCCCATGGATACAGGTCATCTGGCTAGAATTGGGCCACTTTTTTAGACCGTTGCAAATAATATGCATGATTTTACTTTGTCTCTTGGTGAATCAATGGGTTGAAAAATCATGCATTTTTTATACCTTTTGGGAAATAAATAAGAATGTCCTTGTAGGATTAGTGGCGCCATCTTTAATTTGTTTTTTTTTGGGAAGCAACGATGCAATAAGTGTTTCAAAGTATAAATATTTTAGTTTTTTATATCAACTAAAACCACTAAATACAAGGATGCCTCATCTTTAAGTTGACAAAGAGGGAATATTGATGATGGTTGTCAAACTTCAAATTTCAGAAACAATAGCACATAATTGGTAAACTTTAATAAATAAATATCCAAATGGGCAAAAAATACATGATGCATTGGGATGTTGATCAACACATTACAATGTCGAAATATTCAGAGAGCACTTCCATGATTCATTGAGAGTGGATTGGCGATACTATATGTTCACCAATTAACAGAACACTCAAACCTCTTCTAGCTAAATCACTTGGAAAATGATGGAATTGTCAAGCAAACTCAAATTGTTCAGACATGGAGGTTGTTCACTATAGAATTTTATTTCTCTTCCAATTCATTTCAGATGGGTCGTTCAACATCCATTTTTGACATGTTTTTTAATCATATTTTTCAATGAGGCACAGATGAATGCTTATGAAAGATCCAACATATCAATTTTTGCATTAGTGTTTATTTATTAGCTGATATAGATATATAGACTTCTGATTGAGGGGGGATATGTTACCCTATGGATTAGATTAGCAATCGTATAGTTTATTAGTCACCTTTTTGTTGTATTTATTATTTTGGATGATACTGATTTATCTTAAATGATGACTAATAGGATTGCCTAAGGTTTCCTAGCAGGGATGATTTTAAGGAACCATACTTATTTAAAAGTGTATAAATGTTGGCAAATATTACCAATTCTTAAAACGCCAACTATAAAATGATTGGCAATATTTTTCAAAAAATATTCTAATTTCCAAGGATTTTATATCGTTTATATAATAATTTGGTGATTTTTAGGATGAAACAAATTTACCCCATCAAAATTGGGCGAAATGGGGCTTCAAAAAATGCAAAATGGTGAATCTTTTTTGGGAGAAAAACATGGGAAAATAGCCCATTGGGATGAAATTCGCGCCTAAAATTATCCCTATTTCCTAGCCTAGTCATTATCCAAGGTATTAGGATTTTGAGAAAATATCTCGATGAGGTGGCATCACCCATTATACAATATATTTGTAACATTGGAGTGAATATATTTTGGTCATGGCTTTATCCTTTTCCGATGCTTTGTTTCCCATGCTTGTTTAACATATTTTTAATGTGAAACTACATTTCATATCTGCAATTTATGTGATTTCAGTTTTATTTTCCTTTTCATATTTTTGCATTAATTTATATCAAATATTATGGAAATTTATAGCTCAAGTATTTGAGCCACTTAATGGCTACAAAATTCTTGGAAATGTATTTTTTATGGTTCTAACAATGATTTCTAAATTGGCTTGATATTCCATTGGAAATTTCACCATAATAGATCAGTTCATGTTCTAGAATATTTTATTATAGAGTGTTTCACTTCAGATTGTAGGTATAATATACTAGATAAAAGTTAAAATAAACTGAAACTAAATGAAAGAAGCAACAAAATAACACACCAACCACATAGTGAACACAAGATGTACCATGAGAAAACCCAATATGAAAAAAACTTAACTACAATTTGAGGCCTATGCTCTACTCTTTTACTCTTAGTTATGAAAGGAAAATACAAAGAAAGGGACACTAATTATTGAGATTCCATGTACACTATGGCTAATATGGTTGCTACATGATCCTACACTTCCTTTGTTCTACTACAAAATCCAACCACCAAATGATATGCTCAACTATGGAACACTAACAACACAAATATAATGGAGCCTTTATTTTCCTAAAATCCTAGTTTTTAGCATAGTTACATAGCCACCAAGGGTAACGGTTTTGGCTTTTTTATAACTAAATATGGAATTAGTTTATAGTTTTAAATCCTATGGAATCTTCTTGAAATCCCAAATGTGACTAGCTCGATAAGTATGATTAATGCGAGTTGACATAACATTCATTTGGTATCATGGTGATTGATAGGATGGGTAAATTTATGAGGGGCATAAATTCCACGTGCAAACTCCATTTTAGGCGATGTTTACACCATTGGAAAACTATTGATGTGTATAACAATATCGAGAGATTTATATCCATGCTTGCAATGTTTTGATCCCAAAAAACCTTTTAAAGTATCAAATAGGAATTATAATATTTTGGAGAACCTAAAACACAAAAGTAAGAGATACCCCTAAAATGGACCTTTACAGCCATACCTCTATTTCTTCAACCTAGAAAGTATAAATAAAGAAAAACAATTATATAATGATCCATTTTAAATCATACCTACCCATATAGGTAGGATTTTGGTCCCGAAATGATTATATTCAAAAAGGTGAAGAAATTTCCCTTCTACCATCTCCTAAGAGTACCATTTGGCCTTGCGTAAAATTTTCCATTTCACCCCATCCTACCTAAGTTCATGTTTCCTTCTGCAGTTTGTTTGGAATTATTCTATAAAATTGCATCTCCTCCTAACTCTGCATGAGAATTTGATGATAAGTCCCCTATGGTAGATAAGACTTACTCATTGATTTCTTGGTCCAACATGGAAGGATCAATGTTCTGGGGGGGGATCTTTGGAATATCCATGGTTGACTATCAAATAGTAAGGGTAGATAACTAATTGAATTGCCCTTGGATTGTCACTCAATCTCATGTAATTGATCTAAGAAGTGAGAGAGGGAAACACAATGAATTGAATGAGTGAGAGAAGAAATATCCTATTTTAGGGTTGACCTTTAGATTCTTTCCCCATACATACTCCAAAGTACTCCATTTGATAGATATTGAAAAATGAACACTCATAAAGGAAAATTCCCTCAAATCTTAGCATCATATGAAAACACAAATCAAATATTGAATCAACATTAGCATAGACGAATTCTACTTATTTCACCAAGAAAACTAAAACTCATATACCAATAACAATAAACAATAATCATGATTTAACAACATAATTATGGGGTTGGGGATAATATATCTCTATTAATTAATGAAATAACAATAAGTATGTCTTTATTTGATCTTGTTTTCGAAACCTCCGGAACTGTTATTTGAGTCCCTCTACACCCAAACCACTAATGCCTTCATTCCTTCAACTCCTTCAAAACCCATCTTGGACAAAGTATGGAATAAAGATTATTAAATGGACCTCACTCAAGAAAGAGGAAAAATAATTCTCAAAAATAGGGTTTTCTTATGGGAATGGACATAAAAACTCTATTATTCAGGACTAAAATATTTGAACATAAACTTACTATATATCCTTTTTACCACTATATCTTTCATATATTTCTCATTTATAGTTTTTGGACATGGTTGATATAGTTGGGAAGGTTGTTTTGAGGAGTTACACCCGAAAAAACAACTTTTCCAACCATTTTGGTTTTGTAATTTCTTTTTTTTTTATATATATATTTTTGGATACTTTTCGGTTACATATGCTCTTTTCTTGTCTTTTCTTGTCTTTTCTGCTCTTTTCTTGTCTTTTCGGTTAAGAACAGTGAGGGAAAGTTTTTTTCTTGTCTTTTCGGTTACGTATGCTCTTTGCCGTGCACCTTGTGCGATCACGGCAAATCAAAATCATCGAGAAAACTTGAAAACATAGACTTTCCAAGTAAGCTAACCAAGATCTAACCCCATTGTGTGGAAAAAGTTTTTTTGTTTTTGTTTTTCATTTTTTTTGTGATTTACAGGAAAAGAAAGCAAGCACGGAAAATGAGAGAGAACAGTAAAAAATAAATAAAAATAAAAAAACCCCTTCCTCTTTCCATATTTTTACGTACCTTTTAAACTTAGCTCACTTGGTCCAAAGTTGCTTTACACCTTGATAAGTCTTGAGTTCAAGTCTTATCAAGCTACTTTTTAGTGCATGCAATTTCTATTTTCAAGTTACTTTATTATAAAAGTGCATCTCACATAAATAAAATAAAATAAAAGTGAGTCACTTAAGTCTTTTAATTTATTGTCGCACTATTTAAAAGTACATTATTGTAAAAGTGAACCTCACTTATTCTACAAAAGTGATTCACTTCAAAGCAACTTTATTGTAAAGTGATTGTCAAAGGTTGATCTTGGGAAGAGGGGGGTTCTTTTTTTTTAGTGGGTCAAGTTAATATCTGCCACGTCACTATTGGGGACATCTTCAACATTTTCTTTGACCAAACATAACTTCATCATCCGAAATCCATTTTAAGTGCCATTTTTTTTAAAACCGCATATTTTTTCGAGCTCTTTACATCCAAATAGTTAGTTTCTATTCTTTCAGTCATTATTTTACAGTATGGCTTCCCCTTGTGATAGTATACTTACAAGTTCTAACTATTTCTCATGGAAATCTCATATGGAGGATGTTCTGCGAAGTAGGGGACTTTTCAGGATAACCTCAGGGAAAGAAACAGAACCCACTGATGATGATAAGAAAATTAAATGGGAAAATAGATGTGATGAAGCTCGTGGATTGATTGGGATGTCAATCTCTACTAAATTGCGATTCCACATATCTGGCATTGATGAACCTGATAAAGCTTGGGAAAAGTTGGAATCTGTGTTTGGTAAACACAATGAAATTTGGGGTCATCAACTTGAGAATGAGTTGCTTTCCTTGAATTCAAATGATTTTTCATGCATTCAAGACTATTTATCTAAGTATAAAACTCTTAGACTATTATGTGCCGAATGCAAGATTAAGAAAGAAGACAAACAATGTATTTATCATATTCTTTCAAAACTTGGACCTGCATATTTTTGTATCTACATTATACTCCATGAAATAATCCTTGCTAGCAGCTAGCTATCAAGAGCCTAGCCTTGAATCCTTTTTTGATTCCTTAATTAGAGAACAAGATAAGCTCATTCATCTTGGAATAATCAACAATCCAGATACATCTGGGAAAGCCTTATTGTCTCAATAGAAAGAAAAGTCCAAGTCTCCCAAGAAACAAAATTCTCGCAATAATAAGCCAAACAACAAGGGTCCCAAACCCTCTCAGTCAGCTCATCCTTTATAAAAATGACAAAGGATCCAAGCAAAAAGGAAAGAAGACTGAGCGTCATTGCAATTTTTGTGGGAAAGATAATCATGATGAATCTAAATGTTTTAAGAAGATGGCATCCTTGGAAGCAGAAATGAAGAAGCACCACATCAGTCTAGATTCGTCTTCAGAATCTAACTCTCATGGACATGCACTTTGTGCTTCTGGTTACTCTTATATTGCATCTTCTTCTTCTACTTCAAATGAATGGCTCATTGATTCTGGAGCATCTTATCATATGGCTAAGGATCAAGCCATCTTTTCTACTATGCATGAATGTAACACCAAACAAATATTTGTTGGTGATGATAGATCTCTAAGTGTTGTAGGATCTGGAACAGTTCCAGTAGAAAATGGTCATTTCAGTGATGTACTATGTGTTCCAAATTTTTTTTGCAATTTGTTATCAGTCTATCAAATTATTCATTCAGGTGAAGGTAAAACTGTGATGTTTACACCTCACCAAGTTGTAATCAAGGATTTTAAAAATCCTCAAAATGTCCTTGCTACTGGAACTGTTGATGATATTACCAGGTTGTACAAATTTAACAACTTTGGGTCATCACCTTTTCCTTTAGTTTTTGTTTCTCATAGTGATAACTTGAGCAAACTTTGGCATGAGCGATTTGGTCACTTCAATTATCGCTCATTGCAATAACTATGTAAAGACAATATGGTGACTGGTCTTCCATTAGTATCTTGCAAGGATGGTGTTTGTTCTGGTTGTGTACTCGGAAAACATCATCAGGACAGTTTTGACAAACGTGCTTCTTGGCATGCCTCAGTTACCTTGGAGCTTGTGCATAGTGACTTGTGTGGCCCTCTTCCATCTGCTTCCTTTTCTGGTTTCAAATATTTCTTAACTTTCATTGATGACTACTCCAGACGCACTTGGGTTTACTTCCTAAAACTTAAGAGCGAAGTATTTAACATGTTCTTGGCCTACAAGGCCCTTGTTTCAAAACAATCTGGTCATCGAATTATTAAGTTAAGATCTGACAATGGAGGAGAATATGTTAACAACAAGCTCACTACTTTTTGCACTGAACAAGGAATCCAACAATAGCACATTGTTCCATATACACCACAACAAAATGGTGTAGCTGAATAGAAGAAACGCACTTTAAAAGAAATGGCTAATTGTATGATCCAATCTAAGGGACCAAGTCTTCAATATTGGGCTGAGGCCATAAATTGTGCAAATTACATAGTTAATCGCACACCCACTAAATTTTTACAAGGTATAACACCAGAAGAAGCATGGATTAAAATTAAACCAGATGTAAGTCACTTTCGTGTGTTTGTTTGTGAAGCATGGGCTCACATTCCAGATGAAAAACGGAAAGCATTGCAGACTAAAAGTGAAAAGTGCATATTTGTTGGATATTCTGAAGATGTAAAAGGTTATAGACTTCTTCAGCCACATTCTCATGATATAATCATTAGAAGAGATGTTAAATTTGATGAAAATCTCTTGTCCTGCAAGCCTAACTTGGCGGGTGTGCCATCTTTGGCCTGTAAGCCTGATTCGGCAATTGTGCCTTCTTCTTCTTCTTCCAAATTCCTTGACATGTTTCCAACTCCAGTTTCTGATGATGACAGTGAGGATGAAAATCCACCTCTACCTGCTCATGTTCCTCCAATTGCACCAGCACCAATACTTCATAGATGGGTCCATTCAACATGTGAAACAGCTGGTGATCTTGCCGGTGATCCTAGAGATCAACGTCGAACATGTTCTTAGTTTCAGCGAGCCTCTTCTCTTTTGGCTCAAGTTTTCGAGAATCATGATCCAGAAACTTTTGCAGAAGCTTCAGGAAATCCAGATTGGGATGCAGCTATGGATGAAGAATATCGTTCCTTAATGGCGAACGATACTTGGGATCTTGTTCCTCTTCCAAAAGGAAGAAAAATTGTCAGATGTAAATGGGTCTATAGAACTGAGTATGCATCAGATGGAAGTGTTGAAAGACTCAAGGC
>LPNX010995196.1:155245-224049 GCA_001517045.1 Pseudotsuga menziesii | reverse complement strand
AGTCTTGCAAACCAAAGAAGGAATCTTTCTTTCCCAGTCTAAGTATGCTTGTGGCCTTCTTCGTCGCTTCCACATGGAAGATTGTAAACCAGCCCCTTCTCCCCTCTAGTCTAGAGTCAAACTTTCTACCACTTGTACTTCCCATGAAGTAGATTCCACCTTGTATCGTCAGCTTGTTGGTAGTCTTTTATACTTGACTCATTCCCGTCCTGACCTTTCCTTTGATGTTGGTCGTGTTGCCCGTTATATGAAAATTCCTCATGAAAGTCACTAGAAAGTAGCAAAAAGAATACTTCGATATATTCGAGGTACAATTCAGTTTGGGATTCATTACAGTACAGGGGGGAAACCTTTGTTGGTTGGTTTAACTGATTCATATTGGGCCGGAGATCTTGATGATCGAAAGTCTACTACAGGTTATGTTTTCAGTCTGGGATCTAGACCTGTCACTTGGGCTTGTAATAAACAACATGATCTTTCTTTTTCTTCAGCAGAAGCAGAATATCGAGCCGCAATTAATGCCAGTCAGGAAGCTTTATGGCTTCAACAGATCCTTTCAGAGTTTAGATTCGAGCAGCAGCATCCTACTCCACTTTGGTGCGACAATCAAAGTGCCATCAAGCTTGCCAAAGATCCAGTTCTACATTAGTGCAGCAAACACATTGAGCTACACATGCACTTCATCAGAAATATTGTTCATGATAGTGTTATTGAAGTTCTCTATTTCCCTACAGATGATCAAGTTGCAGACATCTTCACCGAGTTTCTTATAGAAGTGAAGTTTTCTAAACTTCGGTCTATGTTAGGAGTTCAAGAATGTGTCCTTAAGGGGGGATAGGCTCTAATGCCTCCTTCCTTCTCCTAATAGTGTCACTTTTGTAAATCCTTCAATCCTATCCCAAGTTGTTCTTAAGGGGGGATGTTAGGATATTTAGACACTTAGGAGTTAGTTAAGATCAACTTGTGTAATATATCCGTTAGGTAAAAGTGTGTTTCTTTAGTATGCATTAGTATGCATTTGTAAATATTCTAATCCGACGGTCATGATATGTTCTAGACATAGAGTGATCCGAGGGTCCAACTTCTCTTAGATCATACCTACCATTGATCCATGGCTTAACACCCAATTGGTCTATGATCTATATTTAAAGAGCATAGAGGGTCCTTGGCTAGTTGATCGATTATGAGAAGCTCATGTAACTTTCTTTCTTTTGCATAATAAATTTCTCCAAGTAGCTATTTGGCTAGGGCCGTGGACTGTTTCCCTCTTGAGGGTTTTAACTACATGACAAACATCGGTGTGTTGATCTGTGATCTATTTGTGTGAAGCGGTATCTGAAGGTGTTCAATCTTTTCGAAGTACCTTGTGTACCCGAACAGTGAGGTTATAAGGCTAGTTGATGTCCGACATAAATCATAATTCCTAGAGAAATCCATCAAGTTGGATTAGGTGGAGGTTCTGAGAAATTGGACTGAAAGGTACCTATAACACATACCAAAGGGTATTATATTTAAAACATTCCTCAAGGTGGGAATACCCATGCTGAGATGGAAATAGGCATGGATATCAAATCAAGTAGACTGCAAATCCATGAAATATATAAGATGTTGAATCATGACATTGAAAAGATCCACGGTACATCGATGTCAAAAATAGATCATACACATGATAAAATACAAAGTTGATCTATGCCTCAATAGTCATTATAAAGAACAACTGGAATTGTGGTAAGAATAACTTAGTTCTCCATGAGGTATTGATGCCATAGTGTGTGTCATACAATTTTGCATAAATCAATAAACAACATAAAAGTTATAATGGAGTTTTTGTAAATATCGACATTTACAAAAGAGGGAAAATTTTGTATTAAAAAGATACTAGAAACAACAAACTTAGTTACAAAATTTCCAAATCATAACCCAGTTCAACAAGACATAGAATTGTTTCTAACATTTTGATTTATCCAAGCAGCGTCAAGACTATTACAGTGTAAGAAAAGGGTGTTGATGTTTGAGCAAAATTGGATATACTTGAAATTTAAAAAATTTATCAAACAATTTCAACACGTATGAATTTCATAAATCAACCACATATGAGTCTCATAAATAAATTAGCCACATAAATCAATGAACCATAGGAGACAAGATATACCATGGGAAAACCCTCCAAACATGGAGGATGAAAAACCTATCAAATCTTTGAGTATGATAGATAGATTTACAGAGAATGGTTTACAACACGTAACCAAATTGTCTGATAAGAGCTATCACCTCAACAATAGAGAAGAGAGATCCAATGAAACCCTACAAAAACAATTGTATGCAATTGTATTGAATTTACCATATTCCTAACATATTAATAACAATCCAAAAAACCTAGCATGCAAAAGGTGGCACATAGGAGGCTCAGTAAACACACCGATAGAACCACATAGTGCATTCACACGGAGGATATAACAAACAATCCCTCCATGCAAACATTAGCGCCCTTCCTTTCCTCAATTAGCTTTAACTGAATGCTCACTATCTTGAACTGAAAGTGAACTAAGTCAAGCTGAGTGTTAATTGAATTGAACTAAATGTTTAATGACTTGAACTGAATGTTAACTTAATTGAACTGAATGTTAACTTACTTTAACTTAATGTTAACTTAATTGAACTCGATGTTAATTGACTTGAATTGAATGTTAACTTACTTGAATTGAATGTGAAATGAACTCAATATTTTAACTAACTGTCGATCACTTAGTTACCATGCTTACTTAAGTGTCATTAATGCTTCACTCTTAGTTCCATCCATACACAATTTATATTATTAACTTTTCAATGGATCTCTTCAGTTAACTAATGGACGTTGATTGGTGAACATTAAGCTCTTCTTTACTTAACTAAGTACATTCATTAATAGTTGAACTGGTGCTTTGACTGAGGCATTGAATGAGGCATTCATACTTGACTGAAGCTTTATAACTTGAGTTCACTTAGACATTTGCATGGGAAATTTGAATTCTCTTTCTCTATGGTTTATCTCATTATCATTAAATAATTAATACATGGCCCATATGTGTATTATTTATCCATCTTATCATATCATACACAAAAGAATTATTCCATACATACTAATGATCATATATATTACCTTAGACCATATATTCATATCATAAAGTAATTCACTCTAGGGGTATCTAATCCCTAAAGGAGACTTATAGCACTCAGTGACAATGACTAATAATATATCACATAGTATAACCACATGGCTTGATACAACACAATTCCATATCCATAATTGGAGATCCATTCTCATAGGGTACCATCTATGAGAATCATTGACCTGATACAACACAAGTTCACAATCTTGATACAACACAAGACCAGTCTTGATACAACACAAGACTCCAATCTTGATACAACACAAGATTCCAATCTTGAGACAACACAAGATCACAGTGCAAGAATCCCACCTCAATACATGAGGACATATATAGGACTTGATACAACACAATGTCTTGACTTGATACCACACAAGTCCCTTACTTGATAAACCACAATTATTGGTGAATGGCTTCTGATGTTGTAGAAACAACAAAGGGGATTTACTATTATAAACCCTTACATAATGTCCAAGAATATAGACACAAAAATATAACATCTAACAAAACCGAATAAAACAAGAATCCCTACACATTCTCAACTTCCTCCTATGGCACACGAGAGTTAAAAATTCCCACTATTGCCTCATTCGGTTTGTAAACTGGGTTATCTTCAACAGTCCTAGAACAAACATCTGTAGTAAGCCTGAATTTAGTTCCATCCAACATTTCTTGGTGAACTTCCATAGAAATTTATTATTTTTCCATATGAGCACTATGCACCCTAGACTAGTATTCAAAATCATCAAATTTATTATCAAGCAAGGATACATGCATGGTTACTTCATGAATGGCTAAGAGAACTCCTTCCATCTGGGATTTGGTTTTGCAAAGATTCACCTAAATATCTCTAACATTCTCCTTCATATTAGCTCTAAATTCAACCGATGGCTTACTAATATCATTTACGACCACCTCCTTAGCTTTCATTGTATCATTTTTAACAAAAAACCTAGGACATAGTCAGTGTCACAATGCAGTGTCATACTTCCAATAGGATCAAAGGGATGGGATCGATGACAAGAGAGACAAAAACCATCCACCTAAGAACAAAATCCTCCAAGGAAACATTGAAGGGATTGGAAAAACCACCCCCAAAACACAGAGGAAACCCTTGTAGTCTCCAAACCTGGTTGGAATAGAAGCAAGTTACACCGATCTCAGAGAAAGAAAAAAAAAACCTTCACAATTAGTCCAATATAACCCCAACAAAATTCACAATCGCACAAAGCAAATCCTTTCCATCAATGAACCAATTGGAAGGGACATACAAAATACAATATTTATCCATGAAAAAAATATGCAACTCCATATAAAATCAGCCCAATTCAACCTCCATTAAGGTGAGATCTCTCAAGAAATCTACCATGTGTGGAGTCATGGATCCTTTAATTCCTGCACTTTTATTATAGGGATTCCACCATGTGGAGATCATGCAATATTAGAGGTTTTTGTACAAATTATTCAAACTCATGCTTAAACACTTAAGGGAGCCACCAAATATGAGGTTGGCCCCGATTTTTTATTAATTCACATTTTTCAAGATTGATAGTGAGATTAGCTAAGTTATCAACTACCTCATTGGTCTTTCTTCTAATATGGATTAGATTGATTCTATCGATAAAAATCAGTAGATTGACAATTTAAGATTGCAATCTCCCAAAATATCTATACTCCATAGGAATTCCTTTATTGTTAGTTTTTCTACTTTAATTCAATTTGATTAGGATATTTATATAAAAAGAATACACAATATACGCAAGACACAAATATTTTCCTCGGGGAAACCATAAAGGAGAAAACCATGCAAACTTCCTCATATTAGTTCTATAACTAATACAATATCACAAGATGGAAAAATCCAATAATAAGATGTCTTCTGCAGCTTTCTCTCTTTCTCCCATAATGAAATTGTCCTCTCTTTCCTAATGCACACATGAGAGAGAGTGTGAGTGTGTGTATAAATGAGCGATGGAACCTCCCTATTTATACACATCAAGTGACTAACCTAAAACCTGACTATACTAACCTCTTTCCCTAGATGGGCTGACTTCACCTAGGGATACTCAAGAATACATTTTACTATATTAATCTTGGGGACTACTTCCCCGACTTGAAACAAAGGTTTTACCTCAATGACAATATAGAATAATGACATCCTTAATGGAGGGAAAACATCTTCGATGAGGGTACAAAAATATACAATGGTATTATACAACATAATATCTTTTGAAGTTACAATTACAACAACACTCCCTCTTAACTAGAAAGATATTCTCTCACCATAGTCATCAACACCCTTGTCATATCATCATCATTTCTATTGTATTCCTCATCTTTTCGACCATGTATTAGTGACATCTATCAGATCTATCCAACATAGGATGTTTCTATATATCCAACCTTATTTCATTCTAGGTGTAGGCCTATTCATAATCTAGGTCTTCCTTGAATCCACGAGCAAGCCATCACATAGGTACAACCTAGGACCAAACATTACATTGCCACTGCAATTACCTGCATCTCCTACCTTCATCTCGATGTTTTCCATATCATCTCGTCATCATACATGGAGAGCATCCCAAATGCATACCACATGTCCAACATACCACCTACATTCTATCACCATAGGAGCACACCTGGACTAATTACATATGAAGGACAACCTGCGTCTACCACTATGTAAGAATCACCTAGGAGCACACCAAGTTCATTATGTCTCTCTATGGCCAACCTGCATTCTACTAGCATAGGGGAGTTAAAGGACTCATTACATCTCAAGGAAAGCCTACATATACCACTATACGAGAATCTCCTAAGCACACACAAAGTGTCTTATGACCGATGGACATATCATCATCTCCAAAATGGGAGCACGCTAGGACTGATTACATTCAAGGACAACATGTATTCTAAGCCATGACTAATTACATCTAGGGACAACCTTCCAGGAATGATTATGTCCAGGGACAACCCACATTCTATGCCACAACTGATTACGTCTAGGGACAACCTGCGTTCTATGCTAGGACTAATTATTTCCAAGTACAACCTTCAAGGAATGATTATGTCTAGGCACAACCTGCGTTCTACACTAGGACTGGGTATGTTCATGGATAACCTTAGTCTATGTAAGAACCATCTCCAACATGTGAGCATGCAAAACCTTATTACGTCAAAGGAAAACCTACGTTCTACACTAGGAATGATTACGTCTTGAGGACAACCTAAATCTCGTACCATGTGATATCTCTCTCTAGTGCATCTGTGTCTTCCAGGCTCTCGTCATCTCTACCATAGGAGAACCCTAAGACTGATTCTGTCTAGGGACAACCTATGTCTACCACCATGAAAGAGCTTTCCACTCCCTCTTTCTAGGGACCTCTATCTGGATGACACCAAGTCTCTCTCTCTGAAGTATTTGAACTTCACTCTAGCTAATGGCTTGGTCAATACATCAACTATCTTCTCATTTTTCACCACATACTAGAGCTTCACTGCTCCTCTCTGCACCATATTTGATATATATTGATACTTGATCTCAATGTGATTCGATTTGTCATGGAACACTAGGTTCTCTAACAAATTCATGGAACTTTGGTTGTCACAAAATATGCAATTCACCTCTAACTCGAGATCAAACAAATTAGACAATAGCTTTCAAATCTATACTTCCTCATAAGTCACAACTAGCCGAACAAGATGCAACATACTCTGGTTTGGTTATACTCATTTCCACGTAGGTATTCTTCCTACTAAAATAGAGGATCATACTAAATCCCAAACCGAAGTAACATCTCGAATTTGTATTCCTATAAGTGGTGTTTCCTTCCCAATATGAATCAACATAACCATGTAGGATAATCTTCTAATTCACGTCATACTTGATACCATAGTCAACTATACCCTTCACATACCTCAATACGTGCTATACAACAATAAGGTGAACAGGTTTTGGATCCATTGGGAACTGGATCAGGGTGTTCACAAAAAATCATATGTATGGTCTCGTGTTCTTCAAGTACATAAATGAACCAATCATTTGATAATACATCATGGTATCAACTACCTCTAATGAAGCATCACATAGTAGCTTCAAGTTTGATGCCATAGGTGTGGTCATTTCCTTGAAGTCCAACATTCATAATATCCATGGCATACTTTCCTTGACCAAGGAAAACCCTATCCATACTCTACCACACCTCTATGCATAATAAGTAATGCATCATACCTAGGTATTTCATCTCGAGTTTAGTGCCAATCCTCCTCTTTGCATCTGCATTGACTTCATACTCACCTATAAGAAGCAGGTCATCGACATATAGCAGGTTTATCACTGGTATTTCACCTTCAACCATGTAGTAAAGGTTTGAATCTTCTTTACTCTTGGTAAATCCTAAGCTCATCAGGAAGTTATCCATCCTGTCATACCATATTAATATTATCGAACTATGATATCTTCTGTAGCCACTCCCTCTGAAGTGGAGCGCCATCCTCCCACTTCATTTTGTATTTTTGAATCGGGTTATTCAACACTGGAGTTATAGGTATCCTCCTCTGCTACTGATCTTCTATTTATCCATGTATGTCATATCTAAAGGTCGTTGGATACGAAGATCATTATCTTGAACTTTGTTGAAAGTTCCTCTTGCACCCATATATGAGTTTCTCGTCCTCTGTAGGATTCTAACTTCAACCTTGTGGAAAAGGTTGAGATATCCATAACTCTAGGTGACCATGTAACTAGATGTGTTATCCCATGGGTTCCTTCTAATCTCATACAAATCCTTCTGTGCACATGTGGTTCTCTGCTTTATATGCACTTCTACTTCACTGGAGAAGTGTGTCTGTTAAATGGAGTACGTCTTTCCATAATATGCTTCCTCTTTATGAAAGAAACCATGAACCTTGTTTTGTATTTCTTGATGTTGCCATATATTCCATGATTGATCTTGTAGATCCACATGAAGGATACTACATGTGATACATAACCAGGGTGTGTCCAAGGCATCTTACTTTCTTTAGAAGTCCCATCATATTTTTCTTCATCTTGGATGATCTCTCATGCCCAAGATAGTCATCATATCTCAAGTTGGATATATCGCTTTATGTGGCTTGTTCATATCATGATTCTTCATAATTTCTTTCTTCCGTCATGGTGTCTTTGTCCTTGAGAGATTAATGTTCCTCTTTATTTTGTTGGAGTGAATATTCTATCTGAACCGTCATCACTTGTTCATTGGAACAAGTCTCATCCTTATCCGAGGATTAGGTCAAAAATTGAATATCCATAGAATTAGAAACTTCTTGCATAGAAATATGTTCCCTCCTAGGTTGAGTTTGATGGTCGTCCTTTTTATATTGATTGGTGGAGGGAAGTGCCTAGAACAAGAAATCCTAGTTTCTCCAATTTCTTCTACAGAATTGTATGATCTTGATTCTGCTATATATCTGAACTTATTCCTCCTAAATGTAAGAAACTTTGTTCTGGGATATCTATATATGTATTATTTCCAACCCCATGGGTTAGATTAGAATTAGATTCCCCAATTTGAACTTATGATATGTTTTCCAAGGTGACTTGTTTGAGGATTGGTTCAGTATAAGGATTGGTTCAGTATAACGAACTTGTACGCAATTCAACATGTTATTGTTTGAACTTTGGGGTCTAAAACTCGGACCACAAAAACTAAAATTCGTTCCATTTCTACAAAATCTAGCAAAATTTGATTTGGACATTTCCAGGCCAAGATATATCAATTCTCCTTAGTTCACATGTTAAGATTGAGTTGTGGAAGAGGCTGGAACCCTGATTTGGAGGAATCATATATCATAAAGTATAGAAAATATAAGGCTTCAACTCGCACAAAACATACATCAATATTTCATCTTCAACCTATCCAAGTCTAAGCTCTTGATCCTTCTCCAAACTCGAGTTATAGAAAAAATTACAAGATGACTATGTTGATGTATTTGTAACTTCGTAATGTATTCACTTATGTATTTCATATATTGTATTTTATTATTCCCCGATGTTCCTATCGGGAGAGTCAATCATGTAAACAAGTCATGTAAAGTCATAGAGGTTAACCCTCGTTGCTGATCAGGGGTTAAAGTCCCCGCAGTTGTGGGGCACTAGGGTTATTAGACTCTCCTAGAGAAGTCGGCCCTGGTAAGTTGTTGTCAAGTCAGAAACTAGTATAAATAGAGAGTGAGCCTCTCTATTTATCACACAGTCACTCACACTCAATTGTAGCGCAGGAGTGAGAGAGAAGGAGTTGGGATAAGAGAGAGAACAACAGTTGGAGATCATCTTATTGTCTTTGGGTTTTACTACTTCCATTGGTGCTCATTCTATCTCTGAGGAAGTTGCAGGGTTTTCTCCTTTATGGTTTCCCTGAGGAAAATCTTTGTGTCCATTGTCTCTTGTGATTGATTGTTGTGCATGTTATTCTCTCAAATAATATCCTAAGATCATACTGTCTAATTGATAAAAATATAGCATGGTATCAGAGCTAACATGAGAAGAAGACACTGTGCAACCACGGAAGCTAGGGATACTTACTTTTTGGGTCTCTCTCTACAATCCATTAGCAAAAGGAGGTTAGGCTGACTCTCCATTGAAGAGCGCATCTTTCTGTCCAAGCAGAATCTGATTCTAAGCACTTTTGGTTTTTTACTTACCACTGCATTGGGATATTAGGGATTTTCGTTGAAGAGGAATTTTTTAGTGAGCCCAGGCTAGGATTGCTCTCCTCCTCAAAATCCAAGTTTAGAGACAAAAATCAAGGTTTTTGGTTGAGTAGAACTCTGGGAAAGTAAAACCCTAATTTTCCCTAGAACCAGAAAACTAACACTGCAGAAGATCAGCTCCAGATCCAGTTTTCAACTTCTCAAATTGGAAAGATCTAAATATTTTGTATTTCCATTTGAGGTTCTCAGTTAAGATGTCTCATCACACCAAGCTTGATTAAAATATTGAGGGAGCTGATAACTTCCAAGCCTAGAAGTATAGGATCTCCCTGGTCCTAAAAGAAAATGAGTTGGACTCTTACATCAGTGAAGAGGTTCCAGTTCCAGAGGGAGATGAGGCTAAGGCCTTACACAAAAAGAAATTGGTCATGGCTAAGAGGATTATTGCTGATTCAATCAAGGATCACCTCATACCATAGGTGTCCTCCATAAAGACACCTAAAGAAATGTTTGATGCCCTGACCAAGCTATTTGAAGGGAAGAACATAAACCGGAAGATGACTTTGGGGAACCAGTTGAAGAGTGTGAAGATCCAGAATGTGGAGACCATACACTCATACTTTACAAGGGTCTCCCAGATCAAAGAACAACTTGCAACAGTGGATGACAAAGTGGAGAATGCATAAATTGTGATGACCACCTTGAATGGTCTCCCTAAGTCATGGGACTCTTTCATTCAAGGAATTTGTGCAAGAAGAAAACTAGTCACCTTCAGTAGACTATGGGAGGAAATCTCACAAGAAGAAGCTCGAATAGTAGACTGAGAAGAAAAGATGGGAAGTGAATATCAAGCTCTCACAGTACACTCCAAGAAAAGCAGAATGGACTATCATCATCACAAACATAAGCACTCTCACTAGAAAGATAACCCTAGAAGATTTAACAAAGATCTTTCTAGTATCAAATGATTTACATGCGATGAGAAAGGACACATCTCCAGAAATTGTCCCAGAAACAAAGGTGGATATCAAAAGAAGAAGAACTACAAAAGAAGACATCATGCTCATGCTGCAGAGGATAATGAACCTTCCAAGAAGAGAGTCAAACAAGAAAGTGAAGATTCTTTAAGTGATGAAGAATATGTTCTGATTTCTACCCTCATAGGAACTATCACACATGGGAGCAATGATTGGCTCATCGATAGTGGAGATTCCAAGCATGTGACCAAATTCAAAGAATCCTTTGTGAAATTATTAGAACATGAGTCACCCCACAAGGTGAAATTTGGGGATGACTATCGGTATCCCATAAAAGGTAGTGGTGAATCCTCCTATAAGCTAGACTCTAGAAATTCTATGAAGATGAAGGATGTCTTGTTTGTACCAGGACTAAAGAAGAACCTCCTCTCCATCCCTGCATTGGATGCAAAAGGCATGAGGGTTGCATTTGTACCAGGTTCTTATGTTTCCAAAGGGAAAGACCATAGATGATGCAGTTGTCATTGGTGAGCAAGAGGGAGGATTATACAAGCTAAATGGCCAACTAGAACAAGCCTTGGTCCATGCCTCAGTAGAGCCAAATTAAATTTGGCACAGAAGGCTTGCACATGTGCACTATAGAGCACTACCACTTGCAAGCAAAGTTGTTGAAGGTATTCCAGAAATTCAGGAAAAACATGACAGTGTCTGCAAAGGATGTGCAAAAGGAAAGAACACAAAGAAGACATTTCCAAGTAGCGAGAGCAAGGAAAAAGGAATCTTGGAAATCATCCACTCCCATGTATGCAGTTTGATGTCATCCGGTTCATTGAGTGGGTATGTATACTAGGTTTCTTTCATTGATGATTTTTCTAGGAAGACATGGATATACTTCTTGAAAAACAAAGATGAAGTATTCAGCAAGTTCAAAGAATTCAAAGCCTTGATCGAGAACCACACAGAAAAGAAAATAAAGAGTTTTCAATCAAACAATGGTGGAGAATTCACATCAAAGGAATTCAAAGAATTATGCAAAGATTTAGGGATTAAGAGGGAGTTGACCACTCCATATAATCCACAAAAAAATGGGGTTGCAGAAAGGAAGAATAGAATGATTATGGAAGTTGCAAGGGCAATGCTTCATGATCAAGATCTTCCCATGCATCTATGGGCAGAAGCTGCCAAGACAGCTGTGTATGTACAGAATCGCACTCCACACAGAGTACTCGAGAACAAGACACCTGAATAAGTATTTTTCAGAAAGAAACCAGAGGTCAGCCATTTCAAAATATTTGGTTGTCCAGTGTACATACACATTCCAAAAGAAAAGAGGACAAAGTTAGATCCTTCTGGAAAGAAGGGTATATTTGTGGGATATAGTGAAAGCTCAAAGGCTTACAGAATATACTTCTCAGGATTCAAGAAGATCGACATTAGCAAAGACGTAACATTCAGTGAAGACTCGGCTTACAACAAATCCAGAAAGAGACCAGCTGAAGACCCTGAAGAAACAAAAGTACCCAGGATTCGAGATACAACTATGAACGATGCAACTCAAGAATAAGATAGAGAAATAGAAGAACCCCAAGAACCTGTAGATCCACCCCAAGAGAATAATCCCCACAAGAGGAAACCTGCATGGGTATGAGAGGCTATCCAAGGTGTAGAAAGATATGGGGCTCTAGAAGAGATACATAGAGAGAGAGAAAGAACTAGATCTTGCTCCGGTTATGTAGCCCTATTATGTGACATCATTGATAAAGAACCTTCCAACTATGAAGAAGCGATAGAGAAGAGAGAATGGAAGGATTCTATGATAGAGGAGTACCAGTCGATCATGAAGAATGATGTCTAGGATGTTGTCCCAAGACCAGAGGAGAATTCTATTGTGACTTCCAAGTGGATCTATAAGATCAAGCATGTTGCAGATGGAAGCATAGAGAAATATAAAGAAAGATTTGTGGCTCGTGGCTTCTCCCAGAAAGAAGGAATAGATTATGAAGAAAATTTTGCACCCATAGCCAGATACAATTCCATCAGATCAATACTTGCTCTAGCTGTAGTAATGAAATGGAAGATACATCAGATGGATGTCAAGACTGTTTTCTTGAATGGTGTAGTGGAAGAGGAAGTGTGTGTGGAGCATCCACTCGGTTTTGAGACTTGTGACAGGGAGACTCATGTATGTAAATTGAAGAAATCCCTGTACAGTTTGAAACATGCACCTAGGACATGGTACGGCATAACTGACAGCTTCCTGACTAGTTTGGGTTTTACCAAGAGTAAAGCGGATTCCAACCTTTACTACAAGGTTGAAGAAGGGAACCTTGTGATACTCCTACTGTATGTAGATGACCTGTTTGTAATAGGTGAGGATGGGTTGATTGCTAACACGAAGAGGAAACTTGTTGCCGAGTTCGAGATGAAGGACTTGGGTATGATACACTACTTTCTAGGCATGGAGGTGTGGTAGAGTGCAGATGGAATATCCCTGGGACAAGGGAAGTATGCAGTAGAGATCCTGAAGAGGTTCGGGATGATGGACTGTAAGGCCATGACCACACCTATGGCATCGAACCTAAAGCTATTGAGTGATGCTTCATTGGATTCGATTGATGCTACGATGTATCGTCAGATGATTGGGTCCTTAATGTACCTGATGAATACGAGACCATATATTTTCTTTTCTGTGAACACATTGAGACAGTTCCTGACGGATCCTAGACATGTTCACCTGATTGATGCAAAGCATATTCTGAGGTACCTAAAGGATACAGTTGATTATGGGCTCAAGTATGAGGTGAATCAGAAGATTAACCTAGAGTGTTATGTAGATTTTGATTGGGAAGGCAATGACATTGATAGGAAGAGCACTTCAGGGTGCTGCTTCAGTATGGGATCAGGTATGATCTCTTGGTTTAGCAGGAAACAATCCTGTGTGGCACTGAGTACAGCCGAACCAGAGTATGTCACTGCTTGTTCGGCTAGTTATGAAGCAGTATGGCTGAGGAAGCTACTGTTTGATTTGTTTGATCTCCAGTTGGATGCTACTTGTATATATTGTGACAACCAAAGTTGTGTGAAGTTGTCAAAGAACCCATTGTTCCATGAAAAGTCAAAGTACATCGAGATCAAATACCACTATATCATGGATATGGTGCAGAGAGGAGTAGTGAAGCTCCAGTATGTTGTGACGAAGGAGTAGATAGCTAATGTGTTGACTAATACATTAGCCAAAGTGAAGTTTGGATACTTCCAGGAGAACCTTGGTGTTCTCCAAATAGAGGTTCCTTCCAAGGGGAAGTGATGAGTCCGTGAGCCCTTCTAACATGGTGGTAGGATTGGTTCCTCCCATGGTCATATGTAAGTATTGTGTCATTCTTACATGGTGGTAGGATTTGTTCCTCCCATGGTCAAATATAAGTGTTGTGCCATTCTGACATGGTGGTAGGATTGGTTCCTCCCATGGTTAGATGTAAGTGCTAAGTACTGCATCCAACATGAAAAAGGGTTGGCTCTGTAGTGGAAATCCTTGCAGAGGCAAGGTACTGCATCCAACATGAAAAAGTGCTGGCTCTGTAGTGGAAATCCTTACAAAGGCAAGGTACTGCATCCATCATGAAAAAGGGTTGGATATGTAGTGGAAATCCTTGCAAAGGCAAGGTACTGCATCCAGCATGAAAAAGGGTTGGCTCTGTAGTGGAAATCCTTACATAGGAAAGGTATTGCATCCCATATGAAAAAGGACTAACTCTATAGGGGAAATCCTTGCAAGAGGCAATGTGCTGCATCTAGTATGAAAAAGGACTGGCTCTATAGGGGAAATCCTTGCAAGAGGCAAGGTGTTGCATCCAGTATGAAAAAGGATTGGCTCTGTAGGGGAAATCCTTGCAAGAGGCAAGGTGTTGCATCCAGTATGAAAAAGGATCGGCTCTGTAGGGGAAATCCTTGCAAGAGGTAAGGTGCTACATCCAGTATGAAAAAGGACTGGCTCTGTAGGGGAAATCCTTACAAGAGGCAATGTGTTGCATCCAGTATGAAAAAGGACTGGCTCTGTAGGGGAAATCCTTGTAAGAGGCAAGGTGATGAATCTAGTATGAAAAAGGACTGGCTCTGTAGGG
This sequence comes from Pseudotsuga menziesii, assembly GCA_001517045.1. Taxonomy (NCBI): domain Eukaryota; kingdom Viridiplantae; phylum Streptophyta; class Pinopsida; order Pinales; family Pinaceae; genus Pseudotsuga; species Pseudotsuga menziesii. The sequence continues at coordinate 209,109 of LPNX010995196.1, read as the reverse complement.
GAAATCCTTCCAAGAGGCAAGGTGCCGCATCCAGTATGAAAAAGGACTGTATCTGTAGGGGAATTACTTACAAGGAAAGGTAGTACATCCAGTATGAAAAAGGGTTGGCTCTGTTGATGAATACCTACATGGATTCTTGGCCTACAACCAGCATGAAAGAGGGATGGCTCTGTAGAACTTTCCATGACAAGTAGAATTGAGAGATAGCACCTTTGATTGAGATAGTGGAAGGAATGATGATGATGATCCAGTGATGATCCGACTTTGATCTAGTGATGATCCAGTTTTGATGATGATCCAGAGATGATCCAGACTTGATGTTGATCCAGTGATGATCCAGACTTGATGTTGATCCAATGATGATGATCCAGTGATGATCCAGAGTTGATGTTGATCCAATGATGATTATCCAGACTTGATGTTGATCCAATGATGATGATCCAGACTTGATCTAGAGAAGAAGACTTGTGCTAATGAATTGTGTTAAGATAATACCTTCCTAGATAAGAGGGAGTGTTGATGTATTTGTAACTTCGGAACGTATTCACTTATGTATTTCATATATTGTATTTTATTAGTCCCCGATGTTCCTATCGGGAGAATCAGTAATGTAAACAAGTCATGTAAAGTCATAGAGGTTAACCCTTCTTGCTGATAAGGGGTTAAAGTCCCCGCAGTTGTGGGGTAATAGGGTTATTAGACTCTACTAGAGAAGTCGGCCCTGGTAATTTGTTGTCAAGTAAGAAACTAGTATAAATAGAGAATGAGCCTCTCTATTTATCACACAGTCACTCACACTCAGTTGTAGCGCATGAGTAAGAGAGAAGGAGCTGGGATAAGATAGAAAACCATTAGAGGAAATTTCAACTCAAAATGGGCCTTTTAACTCTAAATCAAATTCCATGTCATCATGTGTTAACCAATGAAATTGATTTAAATTTGAAATACCGTTTAGGTCTTAAACACTTTTTTAATATAAATTTAGGGATAGGTATCATAAAAAAACTACCTTTATTTGTATTTTTGACATATCTCCCCGTGTTTTTACAAAAAAATTGATCAAGAGAGCTCGTTGGATGAGTAATTAAATTCCGCATCCAACGAGTACCCACTTGACATACTTTTGATGGACCCCGCTACCCCAAAAACAAGAAATCCTTGAAAATACGACATACGTTTTTCAGGTATTTCTTGTTTTTTGGGTAGCGGGGTCCATCAAAAGTATGTCGAGTGGACACTTGTTGGATGCGGAATTTAATTCCAAATCCAACGAGCTGTCCCGATCGAAATTTGAGTAAAAACACGGGGAAATATGTCGAAAATACAAACAAAAAAGTAGTTTTTTCTTTTCTTCCTCCAAAATTAATAAATATTATTTTATTATTTTAACTATTATTTTATTAAATTTTTTTAGGAGGCCCATTTTGAGTCAAATTTCCTCTAATGAGTTGTTGGAGATCATCTTATTGTCTTTGGGTTTTACTACTGCCATTGGTGCTCATTCTATCTCTGAGGAAGTTGCCGGGTTTTCTCCTTTATGGTTTCCTCGAGGAAAATCTTTGTGTCCATTGTCTCTTGTGATTGATTGTTGTGCATGTTATTCTCTCAGATAAGATCCTAAGCTCATACTGTCTAATTGATAAAAATCTAACAGACTAGATTTTTTCTTCTAGGGTTTTCAAGCATAAAACCCTAATCTCTAGTAGCTGCAATTGTAGCAGTATGTCAACTGCAAATTTCCTTCTTTCATAGTATTGATGATACCATGTTATATTTTGTACTTTAATTCAATCTAATTATGATATTTATCTGAAAGAATAATAATCACAACAAGATACACAAGATACACAAGACACAAATATTTTCCTCTGGGAAACGATAAAGGTGAAAACCCCACAAACTTCCTCACATTAGTTCTATCACTAATACAATATCACAAGATCTAAAAACCCAAGAATAAGATGTCTTCTGTAGAACTCTCTATTTCTCCTCTAGTGAACTTGTCCTCTCTCTTCTAATGTGCAGATGAGAGAGTGTGTGTATAAATGAGGGAGGGTGCCTCCCTATTTATACACATCAAGTGACTGACCTAAAACCTAACTGGGTCGACCTATTACCCTAGAAGGGCTGACTTGACTTAGGGAGGCTCAAAAATACATTTTATTATATTAATCTTGTGGATTACTGCCCTGACTTACAACAGAGGTTTTATCTCAATGACCATATACAATAATGGCATCCCGAACGAAGGGAAAACATCTTTGACAGAGGTACAACAATATACAATGGTAATATACAACACAATATCTTTTGAATTTACAATTACAAAAACATTTATTAGATTGGGAGATGATCAAAAGAGAATCCCCAATACATTTTGAATTCCAAGAGAAATGATGTAATCCAGTCCTTTCCATAGAGCATATATTTGGTATTAGAGCACTTTAGTCTACTTTATCCTTTATTAAACACTATATGCATATTTAAGCCAACGTATCCCTATATAGACACGCTCTAAGACTCAGTTATATAACTTTCCTCTGCCTTTGAATTCTAATTATTTATCTTCTCTTAATATTAGACCGAAGATGGAAGGTGAAACAGAGGACACAACTGCTTGTAGTGAAATTGATGAACTCATAGAGAAATCACTCGCTCAAGAAAGAACTAAAATTTATGTGCACTTAAATGAGATTCTTACTCGCCTTCACAGTTCATGGGGCTCAATTTCAGTTGGAAACCTAATGAGAAATTCCTTTGAGAAGGTTATCCCTTTTAGGGTACAAATGAACTTGGACATACCAAATTTGGAAGGAAAGATCAATGCAGATTTTGTAGATAATTGGAAACAACAATCAGAGTCCTACTTATCTATGAATCATGTTTGAGGTATATAAATTCACCCTCACATCTTAGAACATGTCAAATTTTGTACACTACTGTTGGGAAAACCTTTTGACTAAATCTAAAGAAAATGATAACCCCATTTATACATGGGAAAAATTCATTGAACATGTCAAGAAAGAATTTTATCCACCCAAGTACACAAGGAAATAGTTTAAGAAGTGGTGGGAGTTGAGACAATGGAAGGATCAAACTATACAAAGTTATACTGGCATATTTTATTGACTAATGGATTCAATTAGTGTTAGGGAGGAATAAAAGTTACTTATTCTAAAGTACATTGTTTTAGGTCCCTATATCCAATAGGAAATCGAATTTATCACTATTATCACTCTAGCAAAATCATTCCATTACATCATCAAGCTTGAGATAAAATTCAAGGTGAAATGAGATTTTCTTACCCAAAATACTGGTTGACCTTTTGATGAGAAATCTCAGTCAACTATTGACTCTAACAAATCAAAATGGACTGCTCATACTACTTCCTAGAAGTCAGATCAGGCTAAGAAACCTTTAAAGTTATAATAGAGTACTGAACAACCCCATGTAGGATAATGGTGGTATTACCACAATTCAGCTTGGTATGACACATATTAATGCAAATATCATAATACATTATTACCGTAGATGTATACCATCGAATCAAGCCCAACCAACAGAGAAATTGTGGAATCAAACATAGACTCTTCAATTATATTTGCATCAACCTCGATAGTTTTTGCAAAGTCAACCATCATTGATGAAGAGGAAAGAGAACAATTATTCCACACATTGATATGGGTTCAAAATATCCCATTGCATATAATTATGGACAATGGTAGTCAAAAGAAATTTGTATCTGAAGACATTGTGAATAAATTGAGTCGTATTAATATTTCCCCTCCGCAACCTTACAACATCAGTTAGATGAAGGATGGACAAGAAATCAGGATCACCCAATAGTGAAAATTACTTATAGACTTCATCAAACTTTTTCGTGATGAGGTGCTCTATTTTGTGGAGCCACTTTTAGTAGATGTTGTAATGTTTGGAAAGACTTACTTATGGGAGAATCATGGAAATTGTTTGTATTGACCACATAAAGTAATTTTCAAGATCCAGAATCAACGATATGGCATTACTGAACCTCAACACACACTGACATTCAAGTTGTTTTCAACAAAATAAGCCAAGAAGTTGATTAACCATGCTAAAAAAAATTCATGTTTTTTATGATCAAACCTCAGTACTCCCGAAAGACCACAACAAATAGTCAACACCCCACCGATAACGCTCTTAGACAACACCAACTTTGTTTGAACTTGGAAAAGTTCTCTTTTGCAATGAATAGTATCAAATAGTTAGGATACATGCTTGACTTTGCAAGCATTCGAGTTGTTATGAACATAATAATTATAGAGAAATCATAGTTAATAAATTATTAAAGTAATGTCCTTTCATGTGAAATGACACACACAAACCTATAAAGTGGTCCCAATTGTAATTGTAAAATCATTATTTCAATATATCAGTTCAATATATAACATTATTCTTGGATCATAATGCTTTTGTTTTTCTTGTTCACTGTATTTAGTATCAGAGTGAACCTCCAATCACCTTCCAACACTTTCAGCCAATGCTGCATCCCTCACCCCTCACGTATATCTCCTACCTCTTACATCTCTCACCTTACACGCATTTCCATCTCTCTCATCACTCTCAGCCTCTCATACGCTCTCCCGTCATATTCTCCATTCCCCATGCTAGTTTGATTCCCTACACCATCGCACTCCATTTCACATCTCCCATCATACTCCCATATCATGTGTCATGTCTCCCATCAAATTCTTCCCTTTCTATACACAACATACTCCATACTCTTCTCAAAATCGTGCCCCCATCCAACCACCCCCCTTACCACCCTCTCCCCCACCTTTCCACCACTTTTTGTTTTTGTTTTTGTTATATATATATATATATATATATATATATATATTCGGCCACCAATCTGCCACTTTTTCAGGGTTTCTTTTAAGTTGGGTTAAAGTATGTTTTTTTAAGTGGCTTTTGGATTTTTTTATAGTTGTATTTTTGGGGGTAAATTTGTGTTAAAAGTTTGGTATTTTTTAACTTGTGTCTGTTTTACAAAGTTTTTTTTTTTCAAAAAATTTATTTATATTTTCAGGCCATGGTTTAAAAAACCTGGAAATGTAACCTAGAAAATGAAATTGGTACAATTGGTAGAACTTTTTTCGATTAGCTAGTTTATTTTAGCATTTACGATGTTCGTTGTTCATTGTTAAGCAACAATTTTAAACAAGTTGTAAATTTAGCTCTAGAAATAAAATTGTGCTCTACCATTTTCAAATCAAGATTGATTTTACAACTTTTACTTTAACACCACCATGCTACATTGCTCGAGGTTACCAACATGTTGTAATTTTATCCCAAGGAAAAAAAGCGGTACTCCAAATATAAAAGTGTGTTCTACCATTTTTTATTCAGGGTCGATTTTACAACTTTTACTACAACAACACCATGCTACACTTATCAGGGTTACCAAAATATTGTAATTTTATCCCCGAAAAAAAAAGTGATGCTACCGGTAGCACTACTTTTCGATTCGGGGTTGTTTTGGGTGGTTATGACACCTATAAAAAAATGAGAACAATGTTGGGTTTTCGTCAAGTTGTATAACTTGTTTTTCCTTGTTGACATAGGACATAACCATAATTTTACTAACGAAAGTCTCACAAGGAGGATTAACCTCTTCATACATACAATACCTAATATGAAGGTAATGGTGGTATATGGGAATAAAATTAAAAAGGTGGGAAAATTTTGTGAGGTTAAGTTGCAATTACGAAACTATAACCTTGAGTGAGAATTTTATGTGGTACCCTTAGGGAGAGTTGATGTGATTTTAGGGATCAAATGGCTACAACACTAGATACCTTCACATCCAACCACCAAGAACATTTTATTAAGTTCAAATGACAAGGGGAAAAATATAAGTTGTATGGGTTCCAATCACCTTGGCACAAAAGTTGTGTCATCCCACAAAACATAGAAGCTTGATGGGAGCACTAGAATACATGGTACAGTGCCAAGAAATGGAATTATTAATTTCAAAAATCACCAAGCCAGGTCAGCCAAATATTCAAGAGATACTCCAAAAATATGAAAAGGTATTATAAGACCTTTCGATGGAGATACTACCAGAAATGGAGATTGAGCATATAATTGAAGTAAATCCAGGTTCAAGTCCCATCAATGTTAACCCCTATAGGTACCTATCCACACCATCATAAAATAGATATTGAAATATTAATCCAGGATTTACTCAGGTGTAGAGTGATTGCAAAAAGTCAAAGTTCTTATGCAACACCAGTAGTGTTGGTGTGAAAGAATGATGGGTCCTTCTGACTATGTAAAGTTTAAAGAGGAATAAATAATATAACCATTTAGGACACATTTCCCGTTCCCTTCATAGATGAAATGTTGGATGAACTTCATGGGCCAAAATACGTTTCAAATCTAGAATTGGGATTAGGATATTATCATATAACAATGAGATTAGAAGACGTGGTCAAAAGATATTTTAAAACTCATGAATGGAATTATGAGTTCAAGGTAATGCCTTTTGGTCTAACTACCTCTTTAGCCACCTTTCAAGAATCCATTAATAATCTATTTCATCCCTATCTAAGGAAATTTGTATTGGTTTTAATCAATGACATTCTCATTTATAATAAAAGTTGGAAGGAACATCTTACACATTTGTAACAAGTGCTATCTATTTTGAAGGAAAACGAAATCTATGAAAAGATGTCCAAATGCACGTTCGGTAAAGAGGAAGTGAATTATTTTGGCCATGTGGTATCCAAGGAAGGGATCAACGTGGATCATAAAAGAGTCAAGGCAATCTTAGAGTGGACCAAACTACATAACATATCCAAATTAAGGATATTTCTTGGAATAACTCGATATTATGGAAGATTCATCTCAAATTATGCTCATAAAACCAGTCCTTTATCAAATATTTTAAGAAATATTTGATTTTAGTGTAATGAAGAAGCATGAAGGTTTTTCGAAGCATTGAAAAAAGCATGTCCACAACACCTTTATTGGAAACACTATATTTTTTCAAACCTTTCATAATAGAGTGTGATGCTTCGGGTTATGGGTTAGGATGGGTGTTAATGCAATAAGATCATCCAATAGGTTTTGAAAGTAAAAAACTATGAGAATAGTTGAAGTTTGCATACGATAAGGAAACGTTGACACTATGCATGCCTTAGAAAAATGGAGACAATACATTCTAGGGAGATAATTTATGATACGTATAGATCACAATAGTCTTCAATATCTTTTTCAACAAAAAGCAGTGTTGACGGAACAACATAAATGGATTGAAAATTTTGTTTCTTTCAATGTGGAAATACTTCATAAAAAAAGAAGGAAAATGTAGTACCAAATATGCTTTCAAGGATGAGGAGAGGACTTCATATTCAGTTTCAATCATAATTACTAAATGGCTGGATGAAATATGAGGTGAGTATGCCAAGGACCTAGAAACATGTGCAATAATCAATAATACCAATCAAGATTCCAAATTTGAATGGAAGAATGATATCCTTTGGCATAAAGGAAGAATTTAGCTAAAATCAACTTCAAAATTCATATCCAAGGCTATGAAGGAGTCCCATTACTCACTAGAAGTATAACATGAAGGGTCAAAACTTGCTACAATGCATACAGGTCATTCTTTTATAAATGAATGCATAAATATATTCAAAAATACATGGAAGAATGTGACAATTTCCAAAGTAACAAGATCGAGAATGTTATGACCCTTGGGTTACTTCATCCTTTACACATCCTAAATCAAAATGGGAATAAATTTCCATGGATTTTATTAACATCCATGGGTTTCCCATGTCAAAAGGGAAGGACAAAATTTTGGTAGGGGTAGATCAATTTATACCACCTTTAGGAATATTTCATACTAAAGAGGATGCATAATGGGAAACATAAAAATTTCATCAGCAATATTCATATTTATCTTTTCTTTCAATACAAACATTTATTAAATATGGTGGCAATGTTACGTACATAGTAATGATAGGGAAATAATAAAAAATGAATTAAAGACATGTCCTTTCGTGTGAAACAACACACATAGACCTATAATGTGGTCCTGATTGAAATTGTAAAAATGTTTTCAATATATCAATTCAATTTATAATATTGTTCCTAGATTATCATGCTTTCGTTTTGCATGTCCATTGTATGAGTTAACCTAGAAAAGGTACAAGATATCAGGGAATGGCCTACTCCAAGAAACATTCACCAACTAGGGAGTGTCCTTGGTTTAGAAAATTTATACCACGGATTTGTGTTGGTATTAAGCCATATAGCTTCACCAATGAATTAATTGACTAAGGGAGGTGGAAATACAACTTTCGAATTGACACCACACAACAACAAGTTTTTGAATAACTTAAGAATAACCTTCGCACAAATCTAGTGCTCGCGGCTACCTATTTTGCATCAACCATTTGAAATTGAGACTACTGCATCTAACTATGCCATGTCCATCGTGATCACTCGAGTTGGTCATCCAATGGAATTTAATTCAAAAAATTTCAAATATATTATTTGTGAGTATTAGACTAAGAAAAAGGAACTGTATGCCATTGCACATGTCCTTCGGTAATGGAGACACTATATTTTAGGAAAATAAAAAATCCTTCATATGGAACATAAGAATTTATGGTTCGTTCCATCATAGCCTAAACTACATAGGATGAGATAGCTCAAGTGGATTAGTTACTTGCATCAATTCTAGTTTGTAATTGAAGATCAGAGAGGGGAGTAGGGAAGGAACATACACGACAGGGTGCATCCATGGAGGCAGGTTACAATTTTTGGCAACGAGATTTCGGCAAAAACAAAAAAATGTACCTCTATCGAGGGTTTATAAAATGCTCGATCGAGCTTCTAATAAACCATCAATCGAGGGTTTAAAACAATATCAATCAAGGGTTAAAGAAGACCTCGATCGAGCATTTTTAACCTTCTATAAATAGGCAACAAACCCATCATTTATTTCACTTCATTTGTTGGATAGAAAAAGGTCATTTATATTCATTCGTAGATATGGGTCACAGAGTAATTGAGTCATAGATGTGATTATGGCTCCAATCAATCACATCTATAACTCCAATTACTCCATGACTAATATCTACACATAAAATCTAGAGGAAATGGCAATAGTAATGCTTTTACTTGTTTTTTCTTCAAGGTATGTACTATTACCCACAAGTATCATTCTTTTAGTCAAAATTATGTTTTATTAAATTTTATTATCATATATAATTATATATTTGATTTTAATTGAATTTGAAGACCTTGTTCCCATGAACAATATGAGATTTTAAAAACTTTGATTAAATAAATTTTTGGGTGTCCATATTCGTGTGCACACACGAATATGGGAACTCGAATATTTTTTTAGTTAAAGTTTTGAAAAGCTCGATTAAGCTGCTAGCTCGATCAAGTTTTTCTCTAACCACACATAAACATTCAATAGAGGTATTTAAAAACACGTGTCTTTCCATATGCATCATGTAAAGTTTCATTTAATGAAGTCTTTCAAAAGATGTTTGGACACCTTGTATTTTGAATCCCCATTTGAATACATGTCATTGAACATTTTCATTTCTTGTCGAAATAAGATGTAGTATCATGTTTACATTCCATTCCTTTTTTTCCCGGATCCCATAGTTGCCATAACACCTTTTCTTTTAATTATTTTTCTCCACTCCTAGCATTGTGAAACACCAAAACAATTAGTCATGTGTTATTGATGTAAATTCTAATGTCATTCAATAATTTACTAGCAAGATTAACTGCAAATGTGTGGTACAATAACAATTTTGAAGAGTAAACAATGGACATTGATATAACCCAAGGAAATGAGGTCATATTTTTTTTCATGCTCACATTTTCATCTCTCTAAAGGTACTAAAAATACTTTTCTCCTTTGCATATAATTTTTAATTTTTAAAAAACTACAATTATGTGATATGAATCTGAATTTAACACTAATTTTTATCTTAATCATCCTGTTCTATTCCGCGCTGGCCTCTGGGCTTTAAATATCTGACCCGAGGATCTATATCGTAGGTAGACCATAGTCTTGAGAATCCAGGCCGAGTGGACACTCGACCTACGATATAGATCCTCTGACTAGATATTTAAAGCCCAGAGCCTAGGGTGGAATAGAACAGGACGATTAAGATAAAAAATAGTGTTTTCAAATTCATATCACATAATTGTAGGTTTTTAAAATTAAAAATGATATACGAAGGAGGAAAGTATTTTTAGTATTTAAAACCTTTCACTACATTTCTGTAACTCTAATTTTGAAAGCATTAGGTTCAAGCAATTGTATACACATTGGATATATTGCTGATAGGAATCAAATGATGTTGAAATTCCCATTTCCCCTTTATTCTTGTGTAAGTTTTATTTTTACATTTTATTCAAAATGTGTGAAAACAATTATTTAATGAACACTTATGCTTATTACTAGATTTTTTTCCTAATGAGGTAGAGGTCTTTATTCTTGTCTAATTTTTCTTTTAAATTCTCTAGTTGGGTCCTTGAAGCCCATCTCTAAAATGTCCTACATGGGCATAATCTTCTAGATATGAATTATGGTAGTTAGTGTCCACAAGATGTTGAGAACCAGGGGCTAGGATTTATCTCCTCAATTTTTTGTACTAAATATAAACGTGGTGAGTGTGCATATAAAACCTTGATAGTCATGTACAAATCTTTTTTTTTGAGTGTTTAAGAGTAGCTCGATCGAGGGTTTAATAAAACCTAGATCGAGCTTTCATTAAAAAATCAATTTAGGGTCCGTTAAAACCTCGATCGAGGTATTTAAATACCACCTAGATCAAGCTTCACACCTCGATCGAGGGCCTAAGAAACAGAGAATTAGCCCTCTTACAGGAAAGTCAATGTTTATTTGTGTCTTCTAGGGGTGTAAACCCTGTCATTCATGGCACACAACTAAGCGGAGTTCATACCGATAGATTCGTCATTGAATCCTCTATCCATTGAGCTATCATGCATGTGTTTTGGGATTCATATGGGTTTTTTTTAATTAGTTTTAAAACTTACACTTAGAAAAACAGAAAACAACTTCGAAGCAACTCAAAGAAAAATCCGCAGGGTAAAATATACACATCCAAAAATTTCTTAAAAATACGCAGCCCACACATCAACGTGTCCTCTTCAAAAGGGTATCTTTGGTTTTTTATTTTTTGAAAATGGTGAAAAAAAAGCTAGGCATCAGAATATTTAAAAAAAAAATTCATTGGGAAGCCAACATAATATTCTACAATTTGATTTTTCACTGCAAGTTGAAATTCACATGGCATATATGCATTTTGAGGGCTTCTATCTAGCACATGAGTAAAAAATCAGGTTTTCATCGCCAAATTTGGCCAAAATGTGTTACCCACCTTCATGGAATCACCCAAGAGTAATAATTTATTACCAAGTGGGAGAGTATGCACCCGTCTCTTCACAACCATGTGACTCAAATGAAACCATCTACCACCAATGACTTAGAAATGCACTCATCGAACCCATGTAAATAGGTTAGTTGATCATTCTTCCCGCATAATTATATGAACATTTGCTGATTTTAGTCATTATAGATAAGTGTAAAAGTACTTCATTCCTCGTTTGAAATATAATTTTTATAACTGTATGATCATCGTTCATTCATTCTACCTTTCTCACATTCATTATTTAGGAATCTCATGTTTTTTTATCTCCTTGTTAATAATACCAACATGGAAATTATCCAAATGAGTGGTGCAAAGAATAAATTGTAGACCTTTGATGAGAGGTAGATAGTCACATGAGAGCATATAGGTTGGTCTAGTTAAAATTCCTTCCAATTGACTAGGAATTATGGTCTAGTCAAATTGGAGGAAAAGAAAAGGAAATTAAATGGGATTCCTATTCCACACTATAATTTTCAGCATCCTCACTAAATCCGAAGTGTATATAAGAGAAAAGAATATATACGAGACATTTGGGGTGAATATTAAAAGGGGATTGGGAGATCAAATATATACTAAAGAATTTCATGAGAAACTCTTTTTCTTGAATCTTTTGGCAGGGATAATTTTAGGGGCGAATTTTAGCTCAGTGGGCTATTTTTCCATGTTTTTCTCCCAAAAAAGATTCACCATTTTGCATTTTTTGAAGCCCTGTTTCGCCCAATTTTGATGGGGTAAAAAATTTTCACCCTAAAAATTGCCAAATTATTATATAAACGATATAAAATTCTTGGAACTTAAAATATTTTTTGAAAAATATCGCTAATCATTTTATAGTTGGCGTTTTAAGAATTGGTAATATTCACCAACATTTATACACTTTTAAATAAGTATGGTTCCTTAAAATAATCCCTGGATTTTGGTGATCAAAGAAAAATAGGGTGAAGGAGTGAACCTAGACAAAGGAGTATGAAGGAATCACAAGGGGAAGGTTGTAATATTTCTACTTTTCCTTTGATTCAATATAAATAGATTCAATTCCCCCTCCCCCCCCACACACACATGATTGTGATAATTGTTTTGGTATGCATTTAGATCTAAATTTTAATGAATGTTACATGGAATTTTCGTCCTCTCCATGATCACGAACAATGTACACTTTTTCCTTGCATTGATCCTTGAAGTGCTTGTCCAAATATCTTTTGAATATGAGTTATGAGGTCTTTTCCCTTTGAAAAAAACATGTTTTGAGAGAGTGACACCCTTTTCTCTCTAACAAGGTGCATCACCCCCCATTGACACACTTTGAATCACTATAGGGTGTGTCTATGACACACTTTTCTTGTGTATAGGGTGTGTTGGTGCCTGTACAAAGGGAAAAATAAATGTTTCAAGAAGTAGTTCAAAGGAGACCCTCGTGGAGGTTTACTCCTTCCATTTCGGGTGGATCTCACTCACCTCCCAACTTAGTAAAATCCCACCTCATCCTTCTCCCTTAATCCTCTCATCCCTTCCTAATCTCTTTTGGCTTATAAATGAAAGCTTAACCTCATAGGATAGGGGGAGATAGAAGGATAGAAGCCCAATTCTCGAGAAATTAGGTAAGAGATCTGATATTTGATAGTTTTTTTATTGAGGCAAGCTTGTGTTGGAAGGAATATTCAACACCAAGGATCTATATGGTTGTAATTGATTCATCTTTGATATAAATACATTAATGTATTCATTTCCCATAAATTATGTGCAATTTACTTTACAACAATTCTCCTTGGTCAATTTCTTATATATATCATATTATCTTGTTTTTACACTTGTTTCTTATTTCCTTTGAACCTTTTGCAGGTTATCTCATCATGAATAGGATCGTGAAAGGTTCAAGCCAGCGAGGACAACATTTGGAAAAAGGTATGAATTCTTTACATTCAAGTAACTGATAAATCTAGGGAAAAGTTTAGATTTATGTTCTATTTTTTTCTAGATCCAAACTATTCTGAGTTTGGACCAAGGAACCAATCTTTGTCCGCAATGATTGATTTTTTCCCCAGATTGGTTCCCTAGTCTAAATGGTTTAGATCTAGAACAACACAGAACAAAAATGAAAAACTTTTCCTAGATTTATTAAATCACTTGAATGTAAATAACATGTACCTATTTATGAAGGTTTTCCTCGTTGGCTTGAAGATTTCGCAATCCCGCTGATGAAGAGATAACCTGTAAAAGGTTCAAAGGAAACAAGAAACAAATAGAAACTACAAGATAATTTGATATATCTAAGTAATTAACCAAGGGGAATTACAATAAATGTGATTATACATCATTTATGAAAAAATCAAGTCATTACTATATAAACATTAAAGAGGGAGAAATTACAACCATGATTCCTTGGTGTTGTACTTATTCCAACTGGCCCTTTGCCTCAAGACTTCAACCTATCTTCTCAGTTCTAGGAATATTTCAGCACCATATGGATACTATCTTTGCTCTTCCCTCAACCATGAGGGTGAGCTTGTATTTATAGGCCAAAAGGGATGAAGACAATTGAGGATTATTTGGAGAAGGTTAAGGGATCACCCCAAGAGGTTAGGGGTTTAACTGCCACTTACACTGATCTGTTGGGATAAGCCTCCATGATGGATTTCTTCTCGAAGGCTCTTGATCCTTCTCATTTCTCCTTTTAAAGAGCGTCGATGCACTTTATAAACAAGAAAATGGCATCAGGGAGAGATGACGCTTTCTGTATAAAGGCATGAAGTGTCACCGACACCTGTTGTCAATATGAAACCTGCTTCGGCCAAGTCTAAAGCCTATTGTAAAAAAGCAGAGTGCCTCGAGATTGCCAGGCTATGTTGGAAGGAATATTCAACACCAAGGCTCTATATGGTTGTAACTCTTTCGTCTTTGATATTAGTGCATTAATGTCTTCCTTTCCCATAAATGATGTGTAATTTTATTTATAGCAATTCTCCTTGGTCAATTGCTTAGATCTATCATATTATCTTGTGTTTCCACTTGTTTCTTGTTTCCTTTGAATATTTTGTAGGTTTTCTCTTCATTGGTGGGATTGAGAAAGCTTCAAGCCAACAAAGACAACCTTCAGAGAGAGGTACAAACTCTTTACATTCAACTAATTTGATAAATCTACGGAAAGTTTACATTTTTGTTCTGTTTTGTTCTAGATCCAAACCATTTGGACTAAGGAACCAATATCTATCCGCGTTGATTGATTTTTTTGGTTAACAAAATTGGCGACCATATTGGGGGGATTTGTTGTTAGAAGAGTGGAGAAAGCATATTGTCGATAAATGTGCATATGTATTGGAAATATTAGGGAGTAAAAGAAATTAAAGATTCAGAAGCAAACAGATTCTTCAAATAGCAAGTTGCAATATGTAATCTCTCTCTTCTCCCCCTAACTAAACGCTATTGGAAATTATGGATAGATCTTAGGAGAATTGTTCATTAATCTACTTATATATTTGTCAATGGCACTCATTGAGCCATTGGGAGATTTGAGCTATGCTTCTTAGCTTTGCATTTAGATCTCACCACAACAATAAGCATGAGAGAAAATGGGTTGGATTTAGTATGTGGGAAACATGTATGTTTCTTCTTTTGTCTTGTTTTCCCATAGCTTAACTTGGTGGTGGTATCTACACTAGATACATATGGTTGGGTGGAAAATTGCTCATATAAAGCCAACTTATTGGACTATTTTATATCAATCATTGCTTAAGAATCAACTCTCTAATGTGAATTTATTTTATGAAATATATGTATTTCATAAAGTGTTTATGTGTTGATGATTAATAAAAATTGGGGCACTTCGCTACCATGGAATTTGTTAATTCATGTTAGCATGTTTATTTGCATTTTTACTGCTACACATCTCCATGCATTTTAATTAATTCAATTTCTTTTTTGTGAAAACATCTACCTTGGAATTATGGTGAATGGACATGTTCAATGCTAGCAATCTTATAGCTAGGGGTGTTGAGATGGGAAGCCACACAATGATAATTTGAGAACTTTCTCTTTTTTTCTTATGCTTTCAATAGAGCATTCCTTTACCCTTATCTTTGTCTACAACCATTTTGGACTCTTGTTCTCTTATGTCAAATTAATTATTTAGTTTAGGTTTCCAATTTTCTTAACCATTAAGGCTTTTGAACTTCTCTTTAAATTTGATTGCAAACATAGAAGCGTCTCCAAAAGTGTTTATACTTAAGAATTCATTTATAGTGAAAACATACCATGAGTGTGATAATCATCAATCTTTTAAGACTTCTTTCATTCAATTTTCTTAACCATTAAGGCTTTTAAACTTCTCTTTAAATTTGATTGCAAACATATAAACATCTCCAAAATTCTTTATACTTGGGAATTCATTTATAATAAAAACATACCATAAGTGTGATAATCTTCAATCCTTTAGGACTTCTTTCATTCAGTATACTTGAAATTCAATATTACTCTTATATAATGAAATCATGTATTATGCTCTCCTACAAGATTGAAATTTTCTTTAAAAATAGTTTCATATCCTTCCCAGGTAGCCATGAGTTGTTGTGCTTCCTCTTTCATTGGGATGAAAGATTTGCATCACCTAAAAGCATTTGTATTAAGATTGAAGGTGGAAAATGCATTATTTTCTTTAATAGAAAGTTGATTTGCAACAAAATCTAATTCTAGCTCTTTAATATTTGCTTTGGCATTGATATCTCCTTTCAACCATGAGATTTGAATCATTGCCTTTAATTTAAATGAGTTTATATGGTAGGTTCAATGTAGGATTGCACAGGGCCATGCAGATTTCTCCTATAAATATGAATTGAATGATATAAATATCGTGCTATTAAATATTTGAATTTCTGAAATATTTAATGAGTGACAACTGACAGACATTAGAAAGTAAGGGCAACCAATACTCTACATGCAGCAAAGTAATTAAGACACCCCCGTGCGCATGAATTTAAGACAACCTGGTGTATGTTTGACTCCGCCAGCATCATGGTGAATGATGGTCATGAATGCTCATGCCCATGCCCATGCCCACCGAAATGACACCATACTTCACCCTTAATACCATATAGGACTTCTCCCTTCTTGTATACGACCGCATACGATGGGTCGTTCCAGTACTGTTTCGACGGCAGCTTTTGCAGATGCAGATCGTATCCAGGCCAGTATAGCAGCAATCAAAAAATAAATGAATATCTTACTGAAACCCCTAGCCGAATTTTACAAATCTGATCATATATCTGAGTGGATCAGCCTTCAATGCAACCAATTAATTGGATGTGCTCTGCCCTAATCGCCTCTACCCTAATTGCAATACTCTTGCTTACTCTGTGATTGCGAGAAGAAGATGTTGCAGAAGACGCTGGGGATTCCACACCAGAAGACGTTGCAGAAGCATGCTTTGGGTCAGTTCTTTTTTTAATCTTACCTTACCCAATTTGAATTGAAAAATACTTAAAGAAAGAAGGGATTTATTGAACAATGTTGTTTTTTTTTAATGCCAGCACAGATTAGGGCTAACAGACCGTGTGAAGATAATTCACTCTAATCGGGGGTTTTATTTACCGACAAAAGGTTAGAAGGTTATACTCTACAAGCTTTGGGTCAGTTCTTTGTTTGATCTTACCTTATGAATTGAACTACAATCAATTTGTTTTAAATTTTAATTTTTTTATGAAAATGGATGAAATATTAGGTTGATCAATGCTCTCTAAATTTGATTTTTTCTATGGACTGTGGCTAATTCTCTGCATTTGATCAATTTGCTCGACCACCCATTATCAAAGTGATCAGACACCCATCCTTTCCATCGTAGCCAACCAAATTCTATGGGCACATCCTCCACCAGTTGGTATAAGTGTTGTTCTTAACCTTTCTGACCACATATAGTTCTTTTAAGACCGTCGAATACATATAGTAATAAAATAGCTTGGGCAGAATTGCACTTCAAATAAAATACTCAAAGAAAAAAAGCCAGAAATGAGCCAGCAGTTGTATCTTACCATAGCATATTGAATAGCCCAATTAATAAGAGTATTATCCCACTCCTTCTCTGCGACGAGGCTCGTCGTTGATCCGATATTTGGTTGTTTTAGGAAGGCGAGCTAATTGCATGAAGGTTCGAACGGTTAGTGATTTTTACACAACTTAACATGTTTAAACTGCTGTTTTAGAAAATCATAAATTATCGAAAACTGATTTAAAGCAGTTTTTACTTGACAACTATTTTTAAGAACAGAAAACACTTCTTGATAGGGGCGTAACCTAGTTTCCAACAAGCGAAGAAAGTTGAAAGTTGGAGAAACAATGAAGAGACAGAGCTTTAAAACACTTTTTCTATCCAAGGGGATAAGTCCCTTTATATAACTAAAAACATAAAAAAAAATAGAAATGAGCCAGCTGCTGTATCTTAGCATAGCATATTGAATAACCCAATTAATAAGAGTATTATCCCACTCCTTCTCCGCGACGAGGCTATTCGTTGATCCAATATATGGGCGTTTTAGGAGAGGTAATTGCCTGAAGGTTCGATTGTAATAATTATTTATCATTTCATTTAAAAAAATAATAAGTTTAAATCTCACTATGATATGTTGTTATGTAACAGGATTTTTTTATTTTTCAGAATGTATATTCGAAATGAAAAATAAAATTGAAGTTTAAAACATAAATATTAATTAAATACCTCCTAATTTTTCTGATTTTTTATTGAATTTGATTGGATTTCAAATTCATGCAGAAAAAATAATTCAAAAAATCATGAAATATCTAGATAATTGCAAAAGCCTGAGTCATCTTAATTAAATACCTACCTTTCGTAAACATAAATATTAATTAAATACCTCCTAATTTTTCTGATTTTTTACTGAATTTGATTGGATTTCAAATTCATGCAGAAAAAAAATTCAAAAAATCATGAAATATCTAGATAATTGCAAAAGCCTAAGTCATCTTAATTAAATACCTACCTTTTGTATATGTGTTGAAGCCCTACGTCTGAGACTACATTCCAATAATTTGTATTTATTTTGCATTTGTTGAAAAATTTTGCAATCTTCTCACTGGTTTCATCGCCATTGTTTGGATCAATATGAAATCCAGAAACGCCATCAATGATAATCTCTACAGGACCACCTTTACACGTAGCAAATGTTGGCAAACCACATGTCATAGCTTCGATCACCGTCAAACCAAAAGCCTCATAGAGAGCAGGCTACAACACACACCACCAGTGATAAAACCAAAAAATATCATTAGCTCCATGTAAAGAAAAGCGTTTACTTACTAAAAAAAATTAGTTTTATTCTTCCTGAACTACAATGGAGAGTTTCTCGTCGCATGCCACTTCAAAGAAGGAGGCATTTAAATCCAAGCCTATGCATTGAAAATGGGTAATTTGAAAGATGTAGGGAGTTTTATGAAGCTGCAAACTTCTATCCCGCTTCAGCTTCAACTACTTATCTCTTTTCTCAGCAATCTAACATCATAAATTATCGAAAATTGATTGAAAGAACATAATCGTCCAAATATAATGTGTATAATGTTATTCTATTGAATCTTAGTAAAAAAACTAGTATTATTTTTTTTACGAGAAATTGATAATACTTCAAATAGGGTATAAATTAGATATGTCCTACATGATTATGTTTTCTAGTCACTACAAAAAATAATACTAGTTTGCAGGTTTCAACTTCCAACTTGTTTGTAGGTTGTCTAAGCGCACATAACCAAACAATCCCAAAAAATATAAAAAAGACTTATTTATCTCATATAAATGAAATGTAAATGTGCAAGCATCATAGAAGAAATATGTTAACTACTAATTACCTCTATTAGTTCCTTCATAGAGAACTCTCCTTTGAGAGAAGGATCTACCATTTCCATAAGCTCCTCTATGTCAATAGTGTTTATAATTCTTGGTCTAGTACATTTAATAAAATATTTTTAAAAAAACACTATCTTTTTTGATATAACACTCTAAAGAGGGAAAATAATTCAGATGATATAAATTGTTACATTCTTCCAACCAAGAAAAAAAAATCAATATAACATAACAATTTAAATTATGTATATAACTTAATGATTTTTTTATAAATTTTTTGATACATCATTGCTCTTAGAGGGGTGTTTACTATTACTTATTTTTATGGGAAACAATTTTATTAATTGCTTTACTAAGATAGCTTATTTGATTGCTTGTAACTAATTATTAAAAGTGATGTATTGCATTATTTTCTTAAAAGTCATTGAAATAAAAGTATAAGCTAAAACAAGTAATAACTTTTATGATGTTTGATTTGATGTAAACATAGATTTATTCATTGTGTTTGGTTGGTCATAGATGTAGAAGGAGATGTGTTTTCAAATTAACAATAAAGTTTAAAAGCATTCCGTAAAAGTAAAATCAATGAAGTAGAAGTTTATTAGGAAAATCAAATGTTATTAGGTAAGATTTGAGGACTAATATTTAATATACTACTAAAAAAATAGTGCTTTTATTATTTTAATATTGTTGTTTCAAGAAATATATGTTTATATGCATGTATATTGATTTTTGTTTATGTTCCATCTATAGCTATGGAATGTTTCTTGTCATTTTTTAATATTTGTGAAAGCAAAATGAAAATTAGAAACTTTTTATTTTAGTGTTCTTCTTAGATTGGTGAAAACATAAAATAGTAGTATTTAACATAATGGATGAGAAATGTTATCTTACGTCAGGAGTAAGGGTTGTGTGGACTTATGAAGCCCCCCTTACACGTCCCAAGTTGGATGGTAGACTAACAATGGACATTTCGATGACCCCATTTAACAGAGCAATGGACATTTTGATGACCCCATTTAACAGAGCACTTGCTAGCAATCATATAAACCAATGTCCATATTATTTTATAGCTCGTAAGTCCACTTAGATCACTCAAAGTTGTTAGAAATCAAACCCTTTTAGATTGGTCTTCTATTTTCAAATAAATTTGTCAATATTTTCTCCATTTAATATATTTACTCTTAAATACGTATCGTTATACAGTATGTTTCTTGCAATAGTTTTAATCTTTCAAAAAATATATTCATTATGCAAATAAACTTAATGTGTTCCTTCCTTGGTTGCCAGGTTATTACGGATAAAGGCCTTTGAAATAAAAATTTACCAAATAAATTAGCAATGGTGGAACCAAGCCATACAGTTTGCATTCGACACCTTCAGGATGACCTCCATCTACGTAGAAGACAATTCCAAATACATGTTATCCATCCTAGAAGGGGAAATCTGTCGAGACCAGAGTTGAAACAAGAACGTGCAAGAAAATTCAATGTTTCAGATACGCAAACAATATTCATATCTGGTTTTCAGACAAAAGATCCATTCTCCAAAGGCTTTGGTATAATATATGACAACATAGAGGATGCAATGAAACATGAGCCAAAGCATCGATTAGCCCAAAATGGTCTTAAAGCTCATGTTGAAAAGAATACCAAAGAGTGTAAAAATAGAGCAAAAAAATTCGTGGCATTAAAACCACAAATAAAAAATAGATGTTCAAGTAAAAACTTGATTGAGGCCCATGAATGTTTCCATATTTTGAACTTAACCATATCATATCATGTTAGTTATCTATATTGTATATATCTTTAAATTCTACCTCTAATCAAACATTTATCTTTATGTATATCATTTGAACAATTGAATATTTAGTGTTCTAACAGTTTATCCACCTTATTAATTATATTTGTAGTTGAAATTTTTTATAGATCTTACTTAAATAAATATTTTTTAAATGTTTTCTAAACTTCAACATGTTTTTAATTGGAACATTTAAAAAATGTCTCCCGGACGGATGAGCGGCAGCTCGAGCCGCGCTTCGCAGAGTTAGGGTTTTCGCCATTGCTGAGGGCTTCGGCCTCCTGCCACCCCTCCAGCTTCTCTCGCAGCCTCCAGTCCGAAGCTCCTCCAGCTCCCCTCCTGTTCGGGCCTTCTCTTCGCAATGACATCCATGGCGGCCGTTGGATCAGGCGCCTCTCCTGCACGAGCTTCTCCTGTTCTTGCAGCTACCTCCAACGCCGTGGCTGCCTTGATCAGCGCCGGCCCCTCTCCTCCGGTTCCGGTTCCTTCCGTTGGTGGCGTTGCCTCTCAACGGAGGGACTGCCCTTCTTTCAAGGACGTTGCCTCTCGACGGGGGGAGCCCTCGATTCAGCCCTCTGCGATTCCAGAAGCACCAGCGATCTCCATCCAGATGCCGGACGAAGCTCTGGAATTTGCTTCTGAGTTATGCAAGACTTCCTTGGTTTGCAGATTCAATGGCTTTTGGCCTAGCCTGGAAGACCTCCGATCCTGGATCTCTTCTACTTGGTCCCCTCTGATTGAAGGTGACGTTGTTGCTTGCCCTTGTGCCAAGGGTTTCTTTGTGGCTATTTTTGAATCCATTGAAGATAGAGTCAAGGTTTCCAGCTCCGGGCCATGGTTTTGGGGCAGAGCAGGGCTGTCCATGAAGCCATGGACCCCTGACTTTGACCCAACCACGGCCTACATCTCCTCCGCTCCAGTCTGGGTGAGACTCCCTTCTCTTCCCCTACATTTCTGGGAGGATAAATCTCTTCAGTCTATTGGAAACAGTCTCGGGAAATTTCTCTGCAATAGTCCAGATGAGAGTATAGACCGAACCACGTTTGCAAGGATCTATGTTGAAATGGACTTCAAAAATGGATTCCCAGCAGAAATCAATCTTCTCGGCAAGGGCTACTCTTGGACCCAGAAGATCGACTACGAGAATCTCTGCTTCAGATGCAGGGTCTGCTTTGAAACAGGGCACATAGCCCGTAACTGCGAGAAACCATCCGGAAAAAGAAGATTTCCCCGAAGCCAAAGGCCCACTTGGTGGAAAGAAGCACCTCCGGAGAAGCAAGTCGAAGGGAAGACCCCGGCACTAGACCCAGAAGAGGAAGCCGAATCCGCCCCCAAAGAACTTGCTCAGGGGACAGACCCAGTAGAAATACCTCCGCCCACGTCGCCAAAGCCAACCCAGCGAGTCTCAAGCTGGGCTGATATTGCAGATGTCGAAGAAACACAAGGTCAGATGGGAAACCATGATCAAGGCCAAAGCAGCGAATGGCAGACCTTATCAAAAAAAAAAAAAAAACCTAACCAACATCGGGCAGCTGTAATGACTCGAAGCCGAACAAGCTCGCTGAATTAGCTACGAACAAGCTCGCTGAATTAGCTACCTTCAAGTAGCAATTTTTGAAGTACTGAATGACAGAAGCTCTATCTTCTGATGTAACGAACCCAGTGGCTTGCCACTGTTTTTAATACAAAATCTTCCTTTTGTTATTGTCTAAGAAAAACATGTTTTTAATTGGAATTTTAAGTAATCCAAAAATGTGGCTTTTACATTATAATGAATATGGTTAATATTTAGTCATTTAGCTTTTCATTAAGTTTGTATTTTAATCAAAATTAAATAAATGTACAATATTAAACATATTCAAATTAAATATATTTTATTTTTTGAGTCCTAAAATCTGTATATATAGTTGAATCTTATACTTTTGAAATACCATATATATTTTTTATTTATATCATTTAACAAATTGAATCTTGAATGTTTAAAAAATAATTATAACACTTTATCCATTTTTTAAATTATACTTGTACTTAAAATGTTATCCACCTTATTACTTGTATAGTTAAATATAGATATTTTTAAATGTTTTATCAACTTCCTCAATTTTTAATTAGAATTTTAACTAATCTAAAAATGTTGTTGTTACATTAAAATGTATACAATTAACATTAAATGATTTGACTTTTTATTAAGCCCTTATTTTAATGAAAATTCAATAAATGTACAATGTTATACATATGTACATTAAATATAATTTAAATGTTGAGTTAATGAAAATTCAATAAATGTACAATGTTATACATATTAAAATTAAATATAATTTAAATGTTGAGTTATATATATAAAACTTAGTTGAATCCTATACTTTTGAAATATTTAACTATATTAAATATATGATTTCCATATTTTGAACTTAACCATATCCACCTTATTAATTATACTTGGATTAAAATGTTGTATCCACCTTATCACTTGTACTTGTAGTTGAAAAATATTGTTTAAATGTTTTATAAACTTTATGACATTAGAATTACAATTATAACTAATCCCTAATTGTTATGTTTACTTTGTATTCACCTTATGACTTGTACTTGTAGTTAAAAAATATTGTTTAAATGTTTTATAAACTTTATGACATTAGAATTACAATTATAACTAATCCATAATTGTTATGTTTACATTAAAATGCATATGGTTAGTATCTAGTCATTTAACTTTTCATTAAACTCATATCTCAAAAGAATTAAATAAACATACAATGTTATACATATTTAAATTAAATATAATATAAAATTTGAGTTTATATATATATATATATATATATATATAAGCTTATGTTCATATAGTTGAATCATATACTTTTGAAATGTTCATATATATTAGACATCATGTTTTAGCTATTTTTTTAGGTTATATATAACATTTTTGAGTTTACACACTATTTTCTCTTTTTTTAGAACAAAACTTTAAGGTCCTTTTATATCAATTTCTTTGCTAAGATCCCCATTTAGAAATGTTTCTCTTATATACATTTAAGGCGAAATAAATCTTCTGCCAACCCATGAATAATCATCCATGATTGTTGAGATTCAAGTGTAACATCATAATAAGATTTTATCACCTACGAACAACATTATAATACTTACTCAAACCAAATTATTTTCAATGCAATTTTTATAGGGAGTTAAAGAATGAATAAATAGGAGATGATTAATGAGAACTTTGAAATATACATCCAACAAAATTATAATTTTTAATCCAAATTATTTTTAATGTTATTTGTATAGGTATTTGAAGATTGGGGAAGTGGGAGACTATAAATGAGTTGGAGGTCCAAGACCCAGAGGAGTTGATGGAGTTTTCAGCAGAAGAATTGACTTGGACAGAAGTTTGGGGAGACCAAGTCGCTATTATTCCTTATTGTCGACTTGAGGACTTTATAAGTGGGGAGCAATTGAATGAAGGCGCACCTACTCAATTTATTGTAAACAGTAGAGGAAGTAAAAAAGTGGAGGATATCAAAAAGACTTACTTTGGGACATATCTAGAGTATACTATATGAGTTTCTATATATTTATATAATTTTGTTTAATAGTTCACTGTTAAACATGCATAAATATTTTTATCTAATTTGTTGTAAATTTTTCATATAAAGTTATTGGTGTGCATATGGTTCGCAATCCACACATACCATTACTATGAAAGTGCCAGAACAAGCAGAGAATAAATGTCTTCATTGTGAAAGTATTAAAGTTGGTTGCCAATGTCACTTCATTGTGCGACGACTTCAGCTTAGACCAAATGATGTTGTTATAATATATACCATGCGTACACATAATGATAAATCCAATGTTGTATGTCATGGAAACAATGCAATCAATAGGCTCCAAAAATTCAATTATGCACCACATTTATCCAAGGATATACGAACAAGTGTCCAAGAATTGATTCAAAAGGGTTTCAATGTTACAATGATATGGGAAAAACTCATCTCTGATGTGAATCATGGATCTAGTGAGTTGTTCACAGGAATATCCCGAGATGCATTTATGACAAGATAGGATATATTAAACATTTACAATGATATGAAAAGGCTAGAGTACGTGAAGGATGAAAATGATCCAAGGAGTGTGGAATGTTGGTTCAATGAGTGCCCTGAAAGGTTTTTTTTCTACCAAAAACAAGATGTTAATCAAAACATCCCTTTTACCATAGGCATACAAACAAGGTGGATGCGCTCGATGACAGTAAAACATTCACACAACAACATAATTTCAATGGACTCCACATTTAGTACAAACAAGTATGGGGTGAGTACATGTTTCTCATAATTCCTATTCATTTCAATGTTTGCATCTTATATACTTATGACTATGTATTGTTCATAACGCAGTATCAACTTTATACTTTAATGGTTTTTGACGAGCATCGCAATGGAATTCCAATAGCTTGGGTGATTTCATCACGCAACACTACAAATGATATTTGTAAATGGATGCCGTCATTATTTGCAACTGGAATAAAAGAACGCCCAGATTGGCATGTCCAAGCTTTCATCACAGATGATGCTGCAGCTGAAATTGAGGCATTAAGGTGATGTGTCTATTCGTTTTATAAGAGATATCAAACATAGATGTTTAGGTATATTCTATTTAATGTTGTACATTTTTTCAGGAATTGCACCAATTGTACAATCGTATTATGTGTATGGCATGTCCGTCGAGCATGGTTGAAGAATGTTGGAAATAAAGTCAAAGGAAGAGAAAACAAAATCCACATTTTTCGTGCTTTAGGAGAAATCATGCACTCATGTCAGGATGATGGATCTGTTCAACAGGCAGTTGCAAGGTTCCTTGGTAAATTCAGTGAACATAAAAAGTTTATAGAATATTTTACAACCACTTGGTTAGCCAACAATAAAATATGTAATTTTTTTCGTTATTGATTTTTATGACTATATTATGTAATTTCATAATTGTAGTTATTACTTCATACCTAATGTTTATGTTTTTTTCCAGATATGTGGGCAAAAGCATATCGAAATTTTCCACATTCCAATCAAGACACCAATAATGCTATTGAATCTTACCATGGGTATATAAAACAAAGGTACCTAAGTGAGAAGAACAATGCATGCCATAGACAGGTTGATTGGTTAATGTATGTGTTGTTGACAATGGTTGAACAATATTACATCCATATGCAACATTTAAAATAAGCTGGGTTTGTGCGACCTAGAAAATCTGAGAAACAATTAAATGCATCCAAGTGCAGAGCAAACCAAATTCCAAATGAAGATTGTGTGGCTGATGATAAAAATAACAATGAATATTGGGTTCGTAGCTAGAATAAGGATACTCATGATACTTGGTATAATGTCATATATAAAGGGTCAACTCTACACTTTTGTAATTGCAATTGGGCCTTGAATGGAAATGTCTGTAAACATGTTTTAAAAGTTGCAATGTTAGTGAGTAACACTATTTTGGGGGATAATATAATGCCAAATGTCCCGAATTCTATTATCGAAAGGCATATAAATTTATTTGATTTAAATGAAACAACTATAATGAGCCCAGAATTTGAAATACAACTTCAATCATGCTTCAATTCTCCTCCCAATCATTTTCTCCATAATGAAACAAACACTGATGATGCAGAGAATTCCTCACAACATGTTGATTCAACCATTGTAAGAACAGATAGTGCCTTACTTGAGGATGATGAAATGAAATCTGTCATTTCATCAACTCAAGAGTATTTGAGGGGTTTATCATCCATCATTCCCACTAATTTGGAGCAGGCATATGTAGTGAATAACATCGTAGCCAATGCATACCAAGAGTGCCATAAAAAACAATTTTCACTACGGTAACTCCATCCAAGATCACTACTAAGAGGAAACATAGTTTTTTTATCCCAATCAAGAGAAAAAGGAAATATGGCCGCGATTTCAAAGGAAGAAAAAATAAACCACAGTTTCAAAAGGTTGGACGATTTCGTGCAAAGAAAAAAAACATGAATGAACAGTTGGAGTTAGCTTGTCAACGAAAAAGAAATTTGGAGCAAGCACTTGATGTCCAACATTCAGTTCTACACAATATTGGTATGGAATTTTGATAATATGTATTTTCATATGTAAATACAATATATACTTATCTTCCCTATGTGATCTTTTGATCCACATTTGCCAATGTTCAATGCTGTCGGGTCCAGTTATTTAATGATAATATTGTCGAGAGTAACTTTATGCTTCCACATACACGTAGATCGATGATTCCTAAAAAAATGTAATTATTATATCACATTATATGTGAAACATACTTATCTTCAATGCAATCATATTGTATATGATGGTGAATTTTATATTGTTACGGATGAGGCATCCAAACATATTGATGATCCAGACATGCCAACCAGTTCAAATATACAAACAATCCAATTAATTGTAGACTTGAACTTATGAGTTATCCTCAAGGGTAAATAACTTTAAAGCATTTGGTAAAAATTATAGTGATGCCTTTTTGAATTTCTATTATGTCTTCTATTTACTAAAACCATGAAATAATGCCAAATTAAAATTCTTAGTTTTAAACATTGTTTATTTTTTCACTATATTAATGGTTAATATATGTATTACATAGTGTAATGATGCATGTTTCTACATTATTTAATATCTATGTATTCTAAATTCGATGGTTTTTTTATCTCTATACAGGAAGCGAAGACAATCTTAATATACGAGTATGAAGACCATGAGGGAAATCTGTGTAATAAAGGCCATGATATTCTCAATAAAATGGGTTTCAATACTTGAATTAATTCTCTTACTTATCGTCATAATGGATGTGTTGAATGCTCATGAACTATTGTTTGTTGCAAACTTTTTGGAGATGTATTATCTTTATGCCTTTTATCTACTTTGTGGATTGAAACATTTGCAATGATTCAAAATAAAACATTTGACTTCCGTATATGTGCATATACAGAAGATAACTTTTGTATATGCGCATTTTGGATTCCGTATATGCATGTATACGGAAGCGAACATGCGCATATACGGAAGCATGAAAGAGAGCTTCTATATATGCGCATTCTGCCTTCCGTATATGCGCATTTATGGAAGCCAAAAACATGCATATACGGAAGCTCTCTTCCATATATGCGCTTTTTGGCTTCCAAAATGCGCATATATGGAAAGCCAACACGGGCATATATATGGAAGCTCTCTTTCGTATCTACACATGTTGGATTCCGTATATGCGCAATTATGGAAGCCAAAATGTGCATATACGGAAGCTCTCTTCTGTATATGCACATGTTTGTTTTCGTATATGCGCATATACAGAAGCCAAAATGTGCATATACGGAAGAGAGCTTCCGTATATGTGCATTTTGGATTCCGTAAATGCACCGCTTCCGTATATGCGCATAATACGCATATACGAAGGGCAGAATGCACATATACGAGCTTTCGTATATACAAATATATGAAAGCATGCTTCCATTTATGCGCATTCTTCCTTTTGTATATGTGCATTTTGGATTCCGTAAATGCGCATATACGGAAGGCAGAATGCGCATAAATGGAAGCGAGCTTCCGTATATGTGCATTTTAGGCTTTCATATATGCGCATATACGGAAGTCAAAATGCGGATATACAGAAGAGAGCTTCTATATATGCACATTTTGGATTCCGTAAATGCGCATATACGGAAGATCGCTTCCGTATATGCGCATTTTGGCTTCCATATATGTGCATATACAAAAGCAAAAATGCATATATACGAAAGAGAGCTTCCATATATATGCACGTGTTGGCTTTTCGTATATGCGCATTTTGGCTTCTGTATATGCACATATGCGGAACTTCCATATATGCGCATATGCGGAAGCGCGTGTTGGCTTTTCGTATATGCGCATTTTGGCTTCTGTATATCTGCATTTTGGCTTCCGTATATGCGCATATACGGAAGCCTAAAATGCGCATATACGAAAGCTAACTTCCGTTTATGCGCATTCTGCCTTCCGTATATGCGCATTTACAGAATCCAAAATGCACATATACAAAAGAAAGAATGCACTTAAACGGAAGTGCGTTTCCATATATGTGTATATACGGAAGCTCGTATATGTGCATTCTGCCCTTCGTATATGTGCATTTACGAAATCCAAAATGCGCATATACGGAAGGCAGAATGCGCATAAACGGAAGCGAGCTTCCGTATATGTGCATATACAGAAGCTCGTATATGTGCATTCTGCCCTCCATATATGCGCATTTACGAAATCCAAAATGCACATATACGGAAGGAAGAATGCGCATAAACAGAAGCGAGCTTCTGTATATGCACATATACGGAAGCTCGTATATGTGCATTCTGCCCTCCGTATATGTGCATTTACGAAATCCAAAATGCACATATACGGAAGGTAGAATGCGCATAAACGGAAGCAACGGAAGCAAGCTTCCATATATGCGCATATACGGAAGCTCGTATATGTGCATTCTGCCCTCCGTATATGCGCATTTACAAAATCCAAAATGCGCATATACGGAAGGCAGAATGTGCATAAACGGAAGCAAGCGTCCGTATATGCGCATATACGGAGGCCAAAATGCGCATATACGAAAGCTCTATTCCGTATATGCACATTTTAGATTCCGTAAATGAGTATATACTGAAGGCTGTGCATATACGGAAGCGGGCTTCCATATATGTGCATTCTGCCTTCTGTATATGCGCATTTATGGAATCCAAAATGAAAATATACGGAAGCTCTCTTCCGTATATCCGCATTTTGGCTTCCATATATGTGCATATACGGAAGCCAAAAATGCGCATATACGGAAGCTCACTTTCGTTTATGCGCATTCTACCTTCCGTATATGCGCATTTAGGGAATCCAAAATGCACATATACAAAAGGTAGAATGCACATAAATGAAAGCATGCTTCTGTATATGCGCATATACGGAAGCTAGTATATGTGCATTCTGCCCTCCGTATATGCACATTTACGAAATCCAAAATGTGCATATACGGAAGGCAGAATGCGCATAAACGAAAGCAAGCTTCTGTATATGCGCATATACGGAGGCCAACATGCGCATATACGGAAGCTCTCTTCCATATATGCACATTTTGGATTCTGTAATGCGCATATACGGAAAGCTGTGCATATACGGAAGCACGCTTCCATATATGCGCATTCTACTTTACGGAGACAGTGATGTTTTTACTTTTTTGGTTTCTGGTCGGAATCCTATGAATTTGTTTTCCTAAATTTTATTTTTTCTACAATTTAAATAGATTCATTTTAGTTCATTTTTTTCAAAACCCAAAACACTTATATTATACAAGTTTGACAGCTGTTATTTAGAATTTTATTAGTTCAAAAATAGCTGAAAAAATAAAGAGTGGTAAAATAAACATAGTTTCATCACAAACCAAATGAAAATAAGGTGAAGGCATGCTATCAATAATTTACATTACAAGTCTTAAAACCACTTTTATTTAAAAGCATATTATTATGTCATCCATGGATATATAAAAATCGTTCACTCCCTATTAATTTGCTTATAGAGTATAAATTTTTTCTAAGCTAATAGTCTTGGGTGGTTTGTGTATAGTTCAAAAAAATAATTTATATGATTTTTTCAAATAATGCAAATTTGTTACATTTTGATTGGTGTGAGTTGATGTCAGTCTTACACATGATGTTTTTAGCAAATATCATTGTAGTGTCACAATTGGTGCATGTTTTTCAATGCCCAACTGTAGAATTTTCTTTCCCTTGCTTTCATAGTTTAATGCACATGAACTCTCTTGCAATGTGCCTTCTTCCTCTTCCCATCGCATATATTTTCCCATCTCGCAAAAACATGTGGCAATGTCAGGGACATTGCCACCAGGTGGCTCTTGTTACTATAATGTTTACATCTTTTTCAAAACAAAATATTAATTCAATTATACATAATTTTGATGTATACTTTGTCATATTTTTGTTTTTGTTTTGAAATATTTATTTTTGGTTTCTTTTATTTATTTATCTTAAATTTCATTAGTAGAGAAAGAAGATGTGTGTAGTTAGTAGTTTTGGATTTCACTTGTGGATTGCTCATTGCATACTCAAAAGTATTGTATTTTTTATTATTTAAACGTAAGGAATCCAACATTGAGTTTCTTCTAGGACTAGAATCCTTGCATAGGGCCCATAAGTCATTTTGACTTAAGGATGTGATTTGCACTTATTTAATGTTGACTTAAAGGTGTGGTTTGCATTGATTTAATGTTAAATTAATTTTGTATATAGTAATTTTGAGAACACAATTATGATATTTTTTTCACAAGAAAATACAATTATGATATATTAAAAGATTTTGTCATACATATGATAGTACAATAAAACTACTAAAAACAATACAAAATGTGAACTCCTTTATCGATATTAATCTTATACAACATTCATCACTCTTATTTAGTTTAATGAAGGAATTAATATGGAATTGATAATGAAACCATTTTAAAAATCAAACTCTATGTTGGGATGGTATTATTATTTCAAACATCATAATCATAATACACACATGTATTTTTTAACTAATATATTGCATTGAATTATATAAACTAGTCTATAATAGAAATTATTTCTTTGTTTTCTAGTTTATTTTCAAATCTATCTCTAGATGTATTTTGTAAAACTTCTATCTCATCATGTATTTTAATTATTCTATTTGTACATCTTTTTATGTTACTTTCACCTCTAACAAAACAAAAAAAGTTTTCCTCACAAATTCTCTCACCTACATCACCCCTAACAAAAATAAGTTTTCCTCCACAATATGGATGCTCCACAATAGTTATTCTTTGTAGCTAAAGTTACATGTGAGCTTCTTATATTGGCCAATTACATTCACAAATTTGAAAGCACATTATACTCTCAACATTACATCAAATTGTTAACAATAAATTGAAGTTGTTAAACACATTAGAATTCAAAATAATCGAAAATTTAATTTAATTTATAACATTAATTTGGATAATTATTAGATTATAGAATTATTTTAATTTATTATATGTTATTAATATTATAGAATTTTATTTTCCACAATTTTATTAAATTGTAAACTTCATATGCAACTCTTTTAAATAGTATTATTCATAAGATGATAAGATGAAATGCACATGCAATTTTTCAATGTGATAAAAGGACAAGTCTTTAATTCACCATTCTCTACTGAGAATACATTTAGTGATAGTTCAAAAAGATAATATTCATTACAAAACTGGGAAACCCACATTTATACAAAACATTAATTAAAGCCTTTAACTTTTAGCCAAGTTACCTAAGCATGGTGCATTGTTTTAGACTTCAAAGTGGCAAACCTAGTGGGTTTAGTGGCAGCAATACTTGTCGAGCATATATGCTGAATGTATTGTTTTCGAGACTTGAACCCATGTGCTTTCAAGTCTTTTGGTGTAATTTTCGTTCTTTTCACCATACCATAATCATTCTCCATTTTTGGCTTCTGCAAAAAGTTACAACATAGTCAATAAACATGAATATTGGTAATAATATAATGAAAATATGGAGACGAAATGCATTGAAAAACTAGATATCCTAAAGAATATCAATTATATATAAATTCTATTATGATACATGGTATAGGGTATATAACTTACCTCTCCTAAATTTCCTTGAAATCGAGGAGAACGTCGTAATGGTTGAAGAGAATGTGTTTTTTCATGGATTTCTGATAAAGGTGTCCCATGCTCACCATCTATTGTATGAAAAGGGCTTTGGGGAGATGTATATTCTTGATTCTAGATAGAGCATCAAAAATATATATAAGTACGCAACTCAAACCAAATTAAATCTAAAAGTTAATAACTAAAAAAAAATACAAATGCATACTTGGTCAGTTTCATTCACATTCTTCCCAAAACTATAACCATGTTTTGAGGTTTCAAATGGTTGTAATGGCTTCAAAAACAAAAACATGCACCATAAATAAGAAATAATGTATAAATAAAAAATAGCTTTATATAATGAAAAATAACAAAAGAAAGTTTGAAAATTAGAAAATATAGTATTCGTCTTATCATTATAAAAGTTCTAATATAAGAATTGATATGCTAATGTTGTTGTGATGTAGGTAAGTATGGAAACCAAACATACTTCCCCCAATATCCCTTGAAATATAGGTGAACGCCGCAATGGTTCACAACTTGTTGTTCCTTGGGTTTCCAAGTGGTTGGATCTATATTTAGCAACCATATTGTATGGAGATCTCTCGAGAGGATTATGTTGATTAGGCTATGCATATATGTTGGGCTATAGGGCAGACCCGAGCTTTATACCATTAACTTTGCACCAACAAAAGACCCACAGTGTTGGCCCTTTTGGCAACAACCTGCGAACAGGTTGCAGTCTCACCCGAAACAGCTATGGGGTGGCGAAGAATCAGGTTTCTGTAAGCAAAAGAGGGATATTACTGTACCTTAGCTTTTAGCAGTTATAATCATAAAATGTAGAGCTTTAATAGTTACTTATTTAGCTTCGCGGTTAGATAAACAAACAGTGCCTTGCTTAACCCTTTACTGGGAATTCCAGCGAAGTTAGTATTTAGCAGTGATCTTACTTCTCAGATATATATTTATCAATGCATAAAAGAACATAACAACAACACAACAAAAACCACAACACACGATATAATGTGGTTCACCCCCAGTTTAGGGGTTACTTCCACAGAACTGTGTTTTATTCAAATCTTTACAAAAACCACAGTTTTGATCTGCGCACTTAGTTGCAGATCCCTTAAAGTCCTTAAAGCCGCGCACACAGCTACAGATTTCCTTTATCACCCAAAACCCTCTGCACACACAGCTGCAGAGGTCGTCCACGCACACAGCTGGGACTTAACCTTCCTACGAAACAAGCCTTAGATTTGCATCAATTCATCTTACATCAAAAGCCTAAACTGACTTCTTTACAAGAGTGCTTATTTATAGTGCACTTATTACAAAACCATGTCCTTAAACCATGGGCACCCTGAACCCTAATTCTGGACTTAAACCATGGGTTTATTACAAAAAGAAGGTTTTTACTCAACCCCGACACCCCTATGACTGTTTTGAGTCATAAATCCACTTACAACTCCCACAAAAACCACGGAGTTACCAAAATTAGGGATCGTTAAGGTGCGTGCCCCAACAGGCCCCTAAGACTCACCAGTGGCCCGTCCCGGGACACTCTGCTGCTCTTATGGTAGGTGAACTTTGTCAGCGAATATAGTGAACTGCTTGTTGAGGCCATGCATGATATTGTTGGCAGCTTGCTCCTTTTCAACCAACTCCTGCAATACTGCGGCTGATGCTTCGTTGGCCTTTGTCTACGCAAATGTAGCATATTCCTTCAGAACTTTGAGTTGGGTGTCCACAGCAGTACTCAACTCGAAAGCTTCGCTGATAAGTGGCTGCATAGAATTTTCCACTTCTGTTTCTTTTGCTCTGCATGACTCAATTTCCTGCTGGAGTTCATTGCTTTGCTTTACCTTGAGCATTTTCTCCATAGGCGGCAGAGTCTTAATTTCCGCTTTTACTGTATCCAACTCTGTCTGTCACTGCCTGATGGTTTCTTGTAGCTGTCCGACTTCTGGATGTTCCTGCAGGGTGGTCCAGGCCTCAACACTGTCTTCTACCAGCTTCGATGCGCTGCTCACAGTATTCGATATTTTTGTTGCGGAGGCCTGAATGTCTACTCGGCGTTGCTCCCTGACCTCTGGTGGGCTCTCTGAGGTGATGCGGAGTTGAAGCTCCGCAATCTGAGCCTCATGGTCTGCTTTGAGCTTCTCTATTTCACTGTGAGACTGCTGCGCATAATCTTTCAACCTGGTTAATCTTTGTTCTGGTTCTTCCACCAGCTGTACGTCGAAGTCAGGAAGACTTCTACATGCCTCATCCAAGACTCGAACCAGGGTAACGCACTTACGTTTTGCATCCCTCTTTCTCTGCTCCACTGCCTCCAGCTGCGTTGCGAAGCCCTGCTGCTTACTTATGGCATTTTCCAACTACATTTGCGAATATTGGTCGCGTGCCTGGATTTCCTTCATAATCGCTAACTGACAAAGATGTAGCTCTGTCATGGACATCTTAGTGTAATCGATTCCAACCTTCATACTCATCTCCGAACGAGACGTTGCATATGTTAATATAAGGGCGGCACTCGACACTTGGCCTTTGTTGTCTCTAGCCGGCCATTGCCTGAGGTCTGGCAGTGTGCTTATTGGGACAGTGCTTGCTAAAGCGGCAGTCAGTGATTTTTCTGCGAAGTCCTTCAACTCCGAAATATGTTTTGCTACACCGGTGATGGCATGCAATTATGTAGCTGCAAATTCTGACCATTTCTTGGTGAGAACTTCTGTGGAACTCGAGAGAGCCTGATCAAGCTTCTCACTTGTTAGGCTGGGTTCCTTGTCAATATTCTTGTCCTTTGACACCTTCATTTTCTTTCGGGACTGGGGTTTGTTCACTTCCTCCGGCTCTGGCGTCTTGCGCTTATCTTGCCGATTAGGGTCTGAAATAGTTTTAACCGAGTCTTCTTCTTCTTCTTCATTGCCATCGTCTCCTCCCTGGTCACTTTCACTCTGCTGCAACTCAGTTTGTTCTTCACTGTCTTCAGGGGGGTTTTGCTGCTGTGTATGACTAGGGCCTGCGCCCAGATTGGTAACTGGGGGAACTGGAATGGTGGGTTTTGTCCCTGTATCCTTCAACCATTCCGCCGGCCACTGTTGAACGACCGCGAGGATGTATTCTTTAGTCACTACATATGGTAACTTAAACCATTGATGCTTTTGATCCGCGCGGGCCTGGATGAAAATATGATGCATGTCAGCGCTGAAATAGGCTGCGCCGTTGTATTGAGAGAATAACTCATTACTGAGCCGAGGGGTTTTGGTGATCTCATACGAGATACTCATCATATAAAAGGCAAATACACAGTTTGTCATCTGCTGTAGGGTTTTATCCTGAGAAACCCACAGAGAGGCGTACCGTACTACGCCAGGCATGTCCGGAGGTATAGCAGCAAACTGCGCCTTAGTAGGTTCTTGCCATCCTACCAGGGTGATAAGGACTATCAACCATGAATAGTGAAAGGGCCTACCTTTCTCCTACATGTCGTGAGCGTCTTCAAGGAATTCCTTCGCGATATACGCTGCCTAGTTGTAACTGTAGCCTTCGGCACAGTTCGCAGCAATTCTGATAACCGGGGCAGGCACTTCATATGGCCTGCATTTTCGCATGAGCTTGCATGCTAGAAGCTCAACTGCGAAGGGAATATTATGTTGTTAAATTGCGGAAGTGTGATACCCTCATTTTCGCACCAGTCTCTAGATATTTGACAAAATGCAAGTATTGTGCTGGGGCAAACTAGGGAAACTTTCCATGATCATTCATGTCGTGGTCGGCATACTTAAGCCGGTCTATTTTCCCTGTCATGGTCCCGACCAACTGCACACTCGGGGGAAACGAAGGGGTGTGTAATGTGAACTTCTTCAGTTTCCAAGGTGGCTGGACTCCTGGTCAAACTGGTGGAAGATATGGTGGACACTTCGGTGCAATATTATCATCTTCTACAGGTGGGGCCTCTGCTGAACCAGACGGCTGCATCTCAGGGTCCTCTCGTGTTTTTCCTGATTGCTTGTGTCAGTCTTCGTTGTGATTAGAATGCACTTTAGGCTTAAACTTCTTTCGGGTAGATCGTGTCTGCATCGGCTAGGTCGGTGCTGGGGGAGTTTCTTCACGGGGTGCAGATGCAGGTGGTTGGCTGAAAAGGTTCGGCAAACCCGTCTGCTCAAACTCTCTCACTAGTTCCTGGAACTCACGATCAACGGACATGGATGCAATTGTACAACTCAAGAAACTGAAAAATGTGAACCTTGCGGGTGTGGGTGTCTTTTTATAGAATCTATCCACAAAGTCTGTCATAACTGTGCATTGATGGCACCAATTCTGACAAAGATCTTATCCAAACGACGGTAGATTTTCCAAGATCGCATTAATACAGGCAGTTAATACAGAGAACGTACCGGCGCTGCCAAATTTGATTTCTTCTAACGGTCGTTTGTTAAGTTCCAACAGATCTTTCCTTCTTCGGCACAAGCAGTAGCTGTGGCTGCGCCCTAATAAGGACATTCGACACCTCTAGACACCATCTGCGACATGGAGTCGATCTTCTACCCACGACAAAATGTTATCCACAGCTTCAATGATTCCTCTTATGTCCAGGAAATTCATCAGACATAAGTCCTGATACTCATGGAGAAGTTGGGTCACTTTGCTTACCGTGTCTTCATCCCAATAATCTCCACTGGTAGCATACTTAGGCTGGTCTTCTGATCCAATGTTGACTGTTCACGTCTTCAGGGGCTGAGTCACTTCAAGGGCTTCGGCTGCTGGTCCATGTATGTTGCAGTATTCTTCTGACTCAGGAATACCAATATTGCGTGGATCATCATCCTCGTCAATTGCGAGGTTATAATATTCGACTACATGAGCTTCTTGTGCTGTCCAATCAGGCCGGTATTTTACTATTTCTTGATCATCTAATACCTTAGTATGGACCAACCTGATAGCTGCATCTAAATCTAGACAAAATTCATTAGTAGAAAAGGTAAGCACAAAACTATCAAGACGATCCCAACTTACAGTATCCTGGCGAAGCTCAGCCTTCGTGTACCAGTGCTTTGCTATTGGTTCCAAAGTATGCACAAACATATGTACCTGTGCTTCCTGAGGTACATGCTACCATGCTTCGTGGCACTGTGCCCAATGTTCCTGAGGGATATTCTTCCCATCAAACCTGCTTTGCACCTCCTGGGGCTGATCCATAATTCTCAGGCGAAGGAACTTCTGACGGGCTTCCCAACTAGGAGTGTTCTTCTGATGGCCATTCCACCATCTGGCTGCTGTGGCTCTGAATACTGAATCCAGAGTCTCCCTTTTCTGTGAATCTGGTATCTTGTCTAAGAATTGTTCAATAAACTGTTATGGGTCTAACAAGTCATCAAAAATAGGTAGGACTCTTACCTGGGCACCAAGCCATCGGATAGATTTGATCATTCTGGCACATCTATGTCCATGTAGCTCATAAAGTCTGTTCTGCCAGTTTTCTAACCCATCATCTGAATCCGTCATGCAGGAGCTATCACACTGCCAATCCATGATACCTTCAGCAATAGGATCAACATAATCTTCTTCCTTAGATGTGATATTGTAGATGTGGTCCAAAGCATCTTGGTCTTCATCTCTTACTGGCTCTGTGTATCTCTCTCCTTGAGAAGGGTCCAATGGGACTATGACTCTCATTCCTTTCCCTTCGAAAGTCATCTGTCTCTTATTCAGGTTGATGATTGCATCATTATCTATTGCCCATTCAATGCCTAGCAGTGCAGGATAGGGGTTGTTGTCATCAATTATTTCAATTACCTCAAAGTCTGCTAAGGTACTGACTCCATCAATATCTACTGGTACACTAGGGAGTCTTCCTAGGGGCACAATCTTCTGCTAATTGGCTAATCTCAACTGTATAGGGGACCAATCAAGGGTAGGTTTTCCTATTTGTTCCCAAGTTTGCTTAGTTAAGACATTTACCTCTGATCCTAGGTCCAATATAACAGCAGTCATATCATACTCTCCTCTCTGAGCATTCAATCCAATTTCCCTACTGGTTCTCCTGACTCTATTAACAGCTTTTTCCTGACCAGAACTTTGCTGAGGTTCGCAGGAAGCAATAACTTTCTGCAACTCACTTAAAGCATTATGATTTCTTAAGAGCTTCAGACAACTTTGTAAAAAGGAGGACAGTGTACTTACTTTGTCTTTCGAAGCTTCTTGCGTCTGCGACTGCTGCTGATGGTGTTGCGTAGGTGCTACTGATGTGCTAGGAGTAGTAAAATCTCTCTTGGCATCCATGAATGTCTCTTTTTCTCTTTCGATATCAAAGGCTGGGACTTTCGCTGTGGCCTTACGAACCCAAGCCGCGTCAGGATGTTGCTCCTTATTCTGTAGTTCCGTCGTAGCGCCACTCCGGGTAACAACATTAATGGCTAGGGCAGTTCTTTGCTCGACAGAAATCATCTGAATATTCTGAGTAGAGGCACTGTTTCTTTCCTGAATCTTAGCTATCAACTGCGGGCACTGCTCGATCACATGATCCACTGCTCGGCAATACCGACATGTCGTAGTTGGGTTCCGGCAGTCTCTCGCTAGATGCCCGGCCTGGTTACAGTTGTAACACACAACTTGGCCTCTTCCTCTTCCGGCCATACCACCTCGCCCATGACCTCCAAAAGCACCTCTACCTGACGCACCACCGCGGTAACCATAGCCATCATTACTCTGTCCCTCATTTTGTACCCGATAGGTGTCATAGGTGCGTTCTCTCATGAGGTCATAACTGCGACACTCATCTTCATTATGTCCTACAGACTTACAGAATTTACAATAGGGGTTCTTAGGTACTTGCCCATACCTCTGTAGCAGATAGCAGTCTTCAGGTCGATGCTGACCTGCTGTTCTGTAGAGCTCATAATATAGGACTTGCGGGTTAAACGGGTTTGGCGCACCAGTATTCAGGTAATTTCTTACCACAGGACGCTGTTCCTTGGCATGACCTTCTGTCCGACATTGTGTACACCAAACCTCTTCGCGACCGGTTTTTTCTTTCTTCATATCGCGAAGCTCCAGAGCCATCGCTGTCAACTGCGCTTGGATTTGAGCAATACCAGAATTGTCTTCGACACGAGCAGTTTCAAGCTTCATTGCGATTTCCAGAGCCTCCTGCTGGTCAGCAACCTTCTGTTGCATGAGTGGAGTTCTGATATGCGGTAGCAACGCTACAATGAACCATTCCTTGTGCTGCGCAGGTCCAATGGTGAAACTGACTTGGTCTAGCAGAACTTTGAACCTTTGATCAAAGTCCCACACAGATTCGCCGCGCTTCTGTTGAATCTCTTTCAATTCAGCGATACACTGCAACTTTGATTTCAGCTTCTTAAATTCCTTTATCATTGCTTCTTTTATATCAGCCAAAGCATGGTTCTAAGTGCTGGAAAACTTCATGAACCAGGTCAGAGCGTGGTCTCTGAAAGAGGTAAACAGCTGCACTCTTTTTGTATCTTGATCCGTGGTGTTCTTAGCAGTCCACACTGCTTCACATAAAAACCAGAACTGTTCTGGATCCTCTGATCCAGTTCCTTTGAAAACAGGGAGCTTAATATCATCATACATGTGGGCCATAGTGGATCTAGGGGGGTTGAAGGGGGACTGGAAGTAGGCAAGGGGGAACTTACTGGGGTATACTGACCTGCGACAATAATACTCGAGCTAGGGTTACTTTCAGACTGCGACGGGTTCTCAGGGATAACAGGTCTGCGCTGCGGGGTTACCGGAGGGTTTCCAATAGAAGGGGGTTCTTCGGGTTCTGAATCTGTGGGATTGACAGGGGAATACTCGGTATGCTGACCCTGGGAATAAGATCCAAAATCTCTCTTGTACCTTTTTCCACTTCGCAGCAAACCACTTTGCTCATCGAAGGTATTTTCACTTACAAACATAGATTAGTAATAATAAATCTAACAGTCTGATTCAATGAGTAATATACCTTTTTCAGCTAATAGCATTTTAATTCTCAAACTAAATGAATTCAAAAACCTACCCCTTGGTCCTTTGAAAAACTGCCGCTCGACTTCACTAAAGGAAGTACTCGTGTCGATGGAAAACTCCATCACAAATGCTTCAAGGGTTCGCGTTGTCCAGAAATCAACAGCGCGGGATATCTCGTTGTTCACCCTTTTCAGTATGTTAATTCTTGTGGGAGTCCATTCAGGAAACTGACATTCTTGGAAGTTCGTCCTTCTCTCTGTTAACCTGGATAACCACTGGTGCAACTCTATGTGGATACTACTAAAGAAGATTTCATAAACATCGCAGAAAACATACCTTTGTAAAAAGTCGTTTGCACTACGACGCGGATCTTTGTTCTCTTGCTCAGTGAATTTCAAATAAGTCTCATCAAGCCAATCACCGATTTCTTTCACAGAGGGTCTCCAGAACATAGCCCTCGAGGTATGACGTAAACCCCTCTTGAGCAGATACTGAGTTCAACCAGCAACGAAACCAATTTGTTGGGCTATAGGGCAGACCCGGGCTTTATACCATTAACTTCGCACCAACAAAAAACCCACAGTGTTGGCCCTTTCGGCAACAACCTGCGAACAGGTTGCAGTCTCACCCGAAACAGCTATGGGGTGCCGCAGAATCAGGTTTCTGCAAGCAGAAGAGGGATATTACTGTACCTTATCTTTTCGCAGTTACAATCATAAAATGCAGAGCTTTAATAGTTACTTATTTAGCTTCGCGGTTAGATAAACAAACAGTGCCTTGCTTAACCCTTTACTGGGAATTCCAGTGAAGTTAGTATTTAGCAGTGATCTTACTTATCAGATATATATTTATCAATGCATAAAAGAACATAACAACAACACAACAAAAACCACAACACACGATATAACGTGGTTCACCACCAGTTTAGGGGTTACATCCACAGAACTGTGTTTTATTCAACTCTTTACAAAAACGACAGTTCT
Organism: Pseudotsuga menziesii; assembly: GCA_001517045.1. Classification (NCBI taxonomy): domain Eukaryota; kingdom Viridiplantae; phylum Streptophyta; class Pinopsida; order Pinales; family Pinaceae; genus Pseudotsuga; species Pseudotsuga menziesii. Next base: position 167,347 of record LPNX010995196.1, on the reverse strand, counting down.
CGTCTGCGCACTCAGCTGCAGATCCCTTCAAGTCCTTAAAGCCGCGCACACAGCTGCAGGCCTCTACGCACACAGCTGTAGATTTCCTTTATCACCCAAAACCCTCTGCGCACACAGCTGCAAAGGTCATCTACGCACACAGCTGGGACTTAACCTTCTTACGAAACAAGCCTTAGCTTCGCATCAATTCATCTTACATCAAAAGCCTAAACTGACTTCTTTACAAGAGTGCTTATTTATAGTGCACTTATTACAAAACCATGGGCATCCTGAACCCTAACCCTGGACTTAAACCATGGGTTTATTACAAAAAGAAGGTTTTTACTCAACCCCGACACCCCTAAGACTGTTTTGAGTCATAACTCCACTTACAACTCCCACAAAAATTGTGGAGTTACCAAAATTAGGGACCGTTAAGGTGCGCGCCCCAACAATATCAATAACAACGGGATATTAGTATACAACTAATAATAACTATAAATATCATCTATCTTAAAATGTCTTCAAATTAAATTCATGCAAACAAGAAAAAATACTGAACTGTGTAGTCATTGTTGATACTAGTTTCCCCAGAGTTTATGCCAAGACTATGCCCATTTAGCTCTTCTTCTTCTATGCCATTAAAAATCCCTACTGTTCCTTTTTGTTGCAAAGCAATTTCTATGCGCTTTGCTGTGTCTTTACGCCTACGAGGTAGGCTTTGCTCCCAACGATGCATTTTTTCACTAATTTTATGTCTTGAGGCATCATTTAGTTCATCAACCGTAGCAACTGACTCCAGACAAAAAAATCAATAAATTTAGTAATAAATTCATGTTATCAAGATACACACACACACACACAATAATTCCAATAAATGCTTACAGCAGAAAGAATTTCTTCAATGACAAATCTTGTATATGCCTGCTTGCGTGCACGACACAACCTTGCATCTACATTGTATTGGAACTTTTGGTTCTGTCTTTGGATCTTACTAGGTGATTTTGATGTGCGTTTAGCATTTTCATTTCTTTGTCTCCCTCTTGGCCGTTGGGGAATCGAAGGGAGATTATGTATGACAGTCCGATGGTGATTGAGGCCACATAATTTTGACCGAGTAAAGGTGCCGGCACAATCACCAATTAAACAGTAAAAAACATGTTTAGTGCCTTTCATAACTACATCCCATTGATGTTTATTTTCTTCCATTTTCTCAATTCCCTGTAAATGAATAAGTAAATAGCTATAATGTTAGAAATCAGTTCAAATTATCATAACAAATAAACAAAAAACATATTTATCAATTACTTGAAAACCAAAAAAAAGATAAGCAAATCAGTTATATTTAAATCTCTATAAGTGTTCAGTCATTTGCATCTAACTTCAATGAATTTATAAACAAATATTAAAAGAAACTACACTATTTTTTTGTAGTGACTAGAAAACATAATCATGTAGGACATATCTAATTTATACTCTATTTGAAGTATTATCAATTTCTCGTAAAAAAAATAATACTAGTTTTTTTAATGAAGATTCAATAGAATAACATTATACACATTATATTTGGACGATTTTGTTCTTTCAAAGTTTATAATTTAATATTTAAATGGTAATACCAATTAAAAACTTATCTAAACTGAGTGCACATATAAATGGTTCCCAATTTTTAAAAAATATTATAAATTAATTATAAGTTTCTTTATAAAATAAATATATGTAAAAAATTGGAAAAAAAAATTACATTGAGAAGTCAAATTTAAAATTAAATGACAATTACAAATTAAATTAAAATATTAAGTAAATATATATAATTTAGGTCATATTTTAAGTAATATTATTATTTTCTAAAAAGTAGAAAAATATTTAGTTTTTAACTAATATTTAATAGATTTATTTTATAACACATTCTACATAGTGAACTTCAGCAATTTTGTTGTTTCAAAGTTTTCAATTTTAACATTGGTTGGATATCAAATCTTACATATTATGATTAATTTTGTAAATATTGTAGATATTTGAATTTAGTTTTAGTTGCTTAAGATAAATTGAGAAGTTATGGAATAACATATTTTCAGAAGATAAAGACCAAAGGTCATTGGATGATGTATTAATACGTCATTCTCCTTAATGAAAGGGCATCCCAAGTATTGGAGTTATCTGAGGCATGTCAATTGGTATGCATGAATCCAAAACTACCCTCCTTTAGTTTGCCACTGCCAAAACTATCTATTACTTGCTCTGTAGCATTATGTGCTTCAGTCTTCTCCCTGAATTTACATATCCTTCGCAAACCCCAATTTCTTCCTAAGCATGCTTAGACCTAGATTCTAGTGTCTCTTTGCATTTTTGCTTTATTTCATAAAGCATAATTCACATTAAAGTTTATTGTATTCATGAACTACATATTCATACCTGTTCCCCCATTTACATGCGGTCTATTACCACTCATCCTGCAACATGTGATCTCTTCATGTCCCTTATCCACATACAACCATACCCTTGTTGTTTTACCTTTTCTGGGCTTATGCATTCATGACAACCTACTTCTTCTTTAAACGTAACCATCATTCTCTTCAAATGAGTTAAGTATGTAATAGCCTTGCAAATTTTTTCCATAAGGGTGTTAGACTCATTTTGATGTTTGAAGAGAAGAAGAATCTATCACTAGTATGTAATTGAAACCCTCATCCACAAGATTTAGCCTATATGAAGAATAGTTTCTCCAGAGATATTTTGCAAGTTTGTGTATTATATTTGTTAGTGGTCAATTTAATTTATGTTTTTTCATCTCCCTTTACTGTGTTATGCATTCTGAGTATGTCCTCGCCGAGGTATTGGAGAGTCTGATTGTGAATGGTGTCAACCTATATGAGATGTGGAACAGCGCTCAGGAGACCATGATCTTGAGCGAGAGCCGGCATAATGAGGTGACCAAAGCCGTCCATATCCTTGAGGATCCCTACTCTATGGTTCTTACTCTCATTTCATTAGTTTTTTTCTTATTTTCTTCAGCAAGAACAACACTGAATCTCACACAAATCTAGGTCAAGTTTTAGAGCCCACATTCAACTGGGTCATTTGAAAAGTACATTCTTCATGTTTTATTGGTGGGCTTATGCCTTTGCCACTCATGCTAAAGTTACTATTGGATCTACTGCAGGGTCTACCTCACACTGTTACCTGGGTGGGATTAGGCAATATCTGAATGTAGATTGAAGTGGAATAGGCAATGATAGAGAGAAGGCAGCCAAGGAGATCAAATAAAACTAGAAATTATGCTGGGCGTTACTCGGGGCATTCAAAAAGCTTCCTTCAACAGCGTTAAGGAAGGGAAATGGAAGTTTTCCTCTAACAAGGAGGTGGGTAGGCCTTTTGAGTTTTTACGTATATAAAGGAACTTATCAGAGAAAAAACCAATGATCCATTATATCAAATAGAATAACCACCCTCTTTACAAAATATATATAATAAAAAAAAATTAAAAAAATCATAACAATTATATGAACAAATTATATTATTAAACCTCAAAAACCCACCACAAAAGGCATTTTCAATAATAAGTTTAACCTTTACAATTTGTCTTCTCATTGCGCAATTTCTATTTCAATTTATTTGTTTCACATGCACCCAGTGGAATAAGCTATGAAATTTGTTTATTTGCCACGTAGTCATGTCTATGAAATTTTTATATTTGCCACGTAGTCCGATATAGTTGAATTTAGGTTAGATAGTTGTCTCAATTTCCTTGGGAGGGCTAACTATTTTGAAGACTATGTGTACATATAGTTGGCATTAAATTTAATCTGTTTTGAGTTTAGCATATGTATTGTGTTGTATCATATATAAAAGGACTTATCCCCTTGGCGAGAACAATTGAACCTTCAGGCAATTAGCTCTCATAAAACGCCTAGATATGTGATCAATGACGAGCCTCGTCGTGGAGAAGGAGTGGGATAATACTCTTATTAATTGGGCTATTCAATAAGCTATGGTAAGATACAGCAGCTGGCTCATTTCTATTATTTTTTTTATGTTTTTACTTATATAAAGGGACTTATCCCCTTGGATAGAAAAAGTGTTTTAAAGCTCCGTCTCGTCATTGTTTCTCCAACTTTCAACTTTCTTCGCTTGTTGGAAACTAGGTTACGCCCCTATCAAGAAGCATTTTCTGTTCTTAAAAATAGTTGTCAAGTAAAAACTGCTTTAAATCAGTTTTCGATAATTTATGATTTTCTAAAACAGCAGTTTAAACATGTTAAGTTGTGTAAAAATCACTAACCGTTCGAACCTTCAGGCAATTAGCTCTCCTTCCTAAAACGCCCGGATATTGGATCAACGACGAGCCTCGTCGCGGAGAAGGAGTGGGATAATACTCTTATTAATTGGGCTATTCAATATGCTATGGTAAGATACAACAACTGGCTCATTTCTGGCTTTTTTTCTTTGAGTATTTTATTTAAAGTGCAATTCTTCCCAAGCTATTTTATTACTATATGTATTCGGCGGTCTTAAAAGAACTATATGTGGTCGGAAAGGTTAAGAACAACACGTATACCAACCGGTGGATGATGTGCCCATAGAATTTGGTTGGCTGCGATGGAAAGGATGGGTGTCTGATCGCTTTGATAATGGGTGGTCGAGCAAATTGATCAAATGCAGAGAATTAGCCACAGTCCATAGAAAAAATCAAATGCAGAGAGCATTGATCAACCTAAGCTTTCATCCATTTTCATAAAAAAATAAAATTTAAAACAAATTGATTGCAGTTCAATTCATAAGGTAAGATCAAACAAAGAACTGACCCAAAGCTTGTGGAGTAAAACCTTCTAACCTTTTGTCGGTAAATAAAACCCCCGGTCAGAGTGAATTATCTTCACGCGGTCCGTTAGCCCTAATCTGTGTTGGCATTAAAAAAAAAATAACAACATTGTTCAATAAATCCCTTCTTTCTTTAAGTATTTTTCAGTTCAATTTGGATAAGGTAAGATTAAAAAAAGAACTGACCCAAAGCTTGCTTCTGCAACATCTTCTGGTGTGGAATCCCCAGCGTCTTCTGCAACGTCTTCTTCTTGCAGTCGCAAAGTAAGCAAGAGTATTGCGATTAGGGTAGAGGCAATTAGGGCAGAGCACATCCAATTAATTGGTTGCATTGAAGGCCGATCCACTCAGATATATGATTAGATTTGCAAAATCCGGCTGCGGGGTTTCAGTAAGATATTCATTTATTTTTTGATTGCTGCTGTACTGGCCTGGATATGATTTGCATCTGCAAAAGCTATCGTCGAAAGGGTACTAGCACGACCCATTGTATGCGGTTGTATACAAGAACGGAGAAGTCCTATATGGTATTAAGGGGCGGAGTATGGTGTCAGTTCGGTGGGTATGGGCATGGGCATGAGCATTCACGGCCATCATTCACTATGACGCTGGCGGAGTCAAACATACACCAGGTTGTCTTAAATTCATGTGCACGGGGGCGTCTTAATTACTCTGATGCATGTAGAGTATTGGTTGCCGAAAGTAAGACTCCGGGGCCATGTTGGCTGCTCTGACACGGTCAAGACACACATAGCCACCTCGACTTATTTGAATGATTAAGTTTGATGGGACGCTCCATTATGCATCCTTTGTATTGCAATTTGAATGGATATCTGTATTGAAGTTCGCAAAATATAATATATATATACGTATACTTTTTGAGATTGTGAAAGCAGATAACATTCATAAAGGTATGCATAAGAAATGCCATTATTTTTTTTTAATATGACTTAAAATATACGATATTGTGGATTTTTAATTTAAAATTTAAAAATGATGTGATGATTTAAATATATATATATTGGGGGGTGGGGGGTTTGTATTGCTTGTCCAAGCCTTTAAATCAAAAAAAGTGATCATTTTAATTAAGTCCGAAAAAGTAATGATTTTAATAGTTATTAAAATGTTTATAGTTTGCCTCTTTCTCAATCAATTTGAAATTGTAATAATATATATAATATTTTTTTTTTTATTTTACTTTGTCATTGTTTGAAATTTTAATACATATAAAGTGATGTTTGTCGAAAAAAAAAGTAATAAAGTAATATACATATTTGTAGGTTGTTTTTGGCTGAATCAATGGTTTGAAAAGAGCATCTAAAGAACATGTACTTTTTTTAAGTTGTTTTGGTTGGCTTGAGGATTTTGCAATCTTGTTGATGAAGAGATACCTTAAGGTTCAAAGGAAACAAGAAGCAAATAGAAACTACAATATAATTTAATAGATCTAAGCAATTGATCAAAGGGAATTACTATAAATGAGATTAGACATTATTTATCGAAAAAGAAAATCATTACTATATTAACAATAAAGAGGGAGAAATTACAACCATGATGCCTTGGTTAACAATAAAGAGGGAGAAATTACAACCATGATGCCTTAGTGTTGTACTTTTTCCAACTAGCCCTTTTCCTCAAGAGCCAAGACTTCAATCCTGCTTCTCAGTTCTAGGAATATTTCAACAACATATCAACACTATTTTTTCTCTTCCCTCAACCAGGGTGAGCTTATATTTATTGGCCAAAAGGGATGAAGGGAGTTGATGATTATTTGGAGAAGGTTAAGGGATCATCCCAAGAGGTTAGGGGTTTGATTGCCACTTATGCTTATATGTTTGGATAAGCCTCCATGAGGGATTTCTTCTAGAAGGCTTTCGATCCTTCTCCTTTTTCCTTTTAAAGAGCGCCAATGCACTTCGTAAACAAGCAAATGTCATCAAAGAGAGACGACACTTTCTGCACAAAGGCATGGAGTGTCGACGATGCCTTTTATCAATATGCAACCTGCTTCTTCCAAGTTTGACGCCTATTGTAAAAAGGCAGAGTACGTTGGGATTTCCAGACTATGTTGGAAGGAATCTTCAACACCAAGGCTCTATATGGTTGTAATTCTTTCCTCTTTGATATTAATACATTAATGTCTTCCTTTCCCATAAATGATGTGTTATTTCATTTACAACAGTTATTTTTGGTCGATTGCTTAGATCTATCATATTATCTTGTGTTTCCACTTGTTTCTTGTTTCCTTTGAAGCTTTTGTAGGTTAACTCTTCATCGGTGGGATTGCGAAATATTCAAACCAATGAGGACAACATTCAGAAAGAGGTAAAAATTATTTATATTCAACTATTTTGATAAATATAGGGAAAGGTTTACATTTATGTTCTATTTTGTTCTAGATCCAAACCATTTGGATTAGGGAACCAATCTCTGTCTGCATTGATTGAGTTTTTCGGTTAGCAAAATTGGCCACCATTTTGGGGGAATTTGTTTTTAGAAGAGTGGAGAAAGCATGTTGTGGATAAATATGCATATATCTTGGAAACCTTAGGGATAAAAAGAAAGTAAATATCTGCAAGAAAAATGATTCTTCAAATAGCAAGCTGCAATATGTAATCTTCTCTCTTCTCCCCCTCACTAAAAGTTATTGGAAATTATGGTTAAATATTAGGAGAATTGTTAATTAATCTACTTATATCTTTGTCAATGTCCCTGTAAAAAACCAACTTAAACCCAAATTAATAAGTAAATCACAAATAAATAAATAAATGTTATTTAGATGTTTAAAAGTTATATAGGAGAAATTACCGTTGGTTGCATAAATTAAGCCATTCAACTATTCGAGTTTTCTGAGTTTTCTAGCTCTCTAAGGATCGTAACTCTAGGAGACTCTTCATCATTGACTTGGGGGAGAATCGAAAGGTTAGCCAAAAACTTACTTAGCTTAAAAGCTAACACTTTACCATGTTTACACGAACTAATGCTCGCATTTTACATTCATCAAACCCCAACCTAGAAAGGAGGCTAAGGTTAACAAACATTATGAACCCAACTACAGTTCCAAGGGTCAATTTATAAATTGGAAACTAAAATATTTCAAGTCCTCCTAGTGGAATACAGTTGGATTGCAAGCATTGACTTTTGTTAGGGTTTTACTGCCATTCCCACTTGTCCGAGTTATTTTCTCGCAGTCGACGGTCTGCTAGTCAGTTTGTAAGACCACAGCTCAAATGTGGCCAACTACAAAAATGGAGAAGTGATGTTGCAATGGCCACTCATGGTAACAATGCACATGGTTTGGACAAGTTGTTTCAATTGTCTCTTCCCGCAAGAGGCACACGGTGTTGGTAAAAAGAGGCACACAGTGTTGGTAATGTTTCCATGCCGGATTTTCTTTACACAAACTGCAAATCGATGTTTTCTTCAATATGCAACCGACACAAGGTCTTTGACAGTATTTTTAATGGCTACAGTTCGTTGGTATTAAAGTCTACGACTCGACCCCAACGTCCATTTCGATGATTCACCAACAGGTAACAAGGATTTACTACCTGTTTTTCTTGCTATTGCATTTAAACCTTTAAACCATGTTACATGTATATTAACCTTATTTTTTACTTCGCTTGTTCATAGAATTGAAGTGGAAGACCGACTAGCTGGTTAACTTCTTTATTTGGTAAGTCATTGTTTAACCTCTTGATTCTATCCTAAGTCCATTGTCTGAAAGGAAACTTCTTGGTTTTTGTTTATGACTTGTTTACAAGCATGGTTCTGTAGCAATGTATGCGGTCGGGTTCGACTCTATCATTGACTCTCATGGCCGTTACTGTAAGAGGCTCAATAATTGGTGTTTTAATTTCTAAAATCCATTCAGCTCAGTTTGTAATTAAATAAGACTCAATTTGTAATTAAGTATCCATTTGAGTTTGTAATTTTTGTAAGTCCTTCGACTCAATCTGTAATCCAATCGGCTCACTTACGACTTTGTCCTCTAAACAAACAAATTGCATATCCAGATAAGAAGTAGAAGTGGGTTTTATGTAGATTAGTTGGAAATTATAACATTGTGCCATGGAATGTTTTGTAAGATTTTACTGGTTTAAAAGTTTATAAATCTTGTTCTCTGTATAGTCTATAACTCTGTTTCAAATTAGAGTTTTTGGTTACACTAAGGTTTGAATCCTTTATGATTTCTTTAAGAGTTTAATTAGTTTGAATATGATTTCAAATCCTTTTATGTGTTTATTTTAATATTTTATAGCCGAAATATCAGTCGTATTCTAGGGTTTCCTCATTACTAAATTTGTTTCTATCGTTAATCTCTTTTAATAGGTTTAAAGATAGTAAAATGAAAATGGGCTTTCATATGATCATTCCATCGAATTCGTATACAATTTCTCTCCATATTTGGTTCAGATACAAATATAAAAGATAGTAGTTAAATAGATATCACTAATTCATCATCATTTTCCTTCTATCATTCGTAACCATATAACCCTTAATAAATATATAATTTAAAATTAATTTTCAGGAAATGTGTCTATAATAAATAAGAGCTAGTTTTTCAAAAAACATATATGTGTACACTGGAAATCTAAGCTTTAACAACTATACACCACCCAAACACAGGAACTTCGAACCATGCAAGATTGTACAGTTCCACCCCCTTGCTGAGACTTTTAGGTTTAAAATTGTTTTCCTGAAGTTTCAAGTTGCCACCAGTAACTAGAAATAATTATTTACTCCAGAACCTAGCAATCTTTTATGCTCACTGACGGTCCTAGTATAGAGCCTAACATCTCACAGATGTTCTCTGGAATATATACGTTGTTTTGTGGATCCATCCCATAGAGCCTTCACCTCTGTGATCTCTAGCTACAATCCTCCCCTTCTAAAAACTTAGCATCGTCCTCTGTGCTTAATGAGTATTATTAATGTCTTGAAACAAAGAAGGAGAATTTTGTCTCGTAATCTCTTCTCTTTCCCAAGTATCTTCTTCTGTAGAATCATGTTTCCAATGTACTTTAACATGTACAATAGTGTGCTTCCGAAGCTGAATTTCTCTCTTATTGAGAATGCAAATTGGTTCACTATGGAATTCCCCCTCTAGTTCCACCCATACATTATCCCAATTAATAATATGATATTGATCAGCAACATAATTTTTTAATAAAGAAATATGGAAAAGATCACGAATTCTTATGTAAGGAGGTAAGTCCAATTGATAAGCTACATACATGCCATATTCTAGCCAAAATTTCAAAAGGTCCCACATATCTTGGTGCATGTTTTGCATAAAGCCATGTTTCGAGCTTGATTTTCTTTAGTTTAACCCTTAGGAACACATGCTCTCCTACTCTATACTCTTTAGTTGTCTGCTTCTTGTATGCATAACTCTTCTGTCTATCTTGCGCTGCTTTTAAGTTTTGTTTTATCTATAGTACCATTTTATTCATTTGTGCTAGCATATCTGGCCCTAAAGCCATCTTATCCTCCAAATTTCCCCAACTTAAAGGGTACTTTGCATCTCCTACTGTTATCTCCATATTTGTCCCACAAATTTGGATTCCGACAAGCATGAATGAAAAGTCTATTATCATTTTTTGAATATCCCAGTCAACCTAGTCAGTCCTCCTTATTGTCTCAGCTTCCATCCTGGTCAATTTATACATTGTGTCTTTCGCCTTGTTTTCTAGTTTTGCCCATTATCTTATGTGCCATTTTGTTTTAAATAGTTCTTTTTAAGAGAAGTTATCACATAAAAAATGGATCTTTTGTCTCCTTCCCAAGGCGAATTCCATCTCCATAGTCATCAACCATTGAAGTATGGATGCCTAAGTTGAAGTGTCAAACCCAGGAGTCTGTCGAGATTGTTTAAAAGTGTTGGCAGGTAGCGTTCAACTCTGGAAAGGGTATAAATGCTTATCCTTTAATTACATGCGGGTTTTTATCTAACATGTGGGGTTTTATCTTGAGTTCAAGTTCAAATGCTTATGCTCTTTCCAAGAATTATGAAGAATGCCAATTTCCAATAAGAATATTTAATTCACAGTTGTGAAAGAAATCGTCCAGGTGTTGATATCATCATCTAGCTAATATCAATGGCCCTCAGTTATATCGACTCGTCATATGCAATTTCATATGTTACTCTTCTTATATACTGGAGACCTGAAACATAGGATAGAGATAGCAGCGGGTATGTGGTTTCATCTTGATCGAAAAAGAAGTGGCAGAATGCTAAGAGACAGAAAGTCCACTCAGAAGTCTGCCAATAGAAATTCATCATCAAATATTTCTATGATTTTCCATAGATAATTGATGAGACGAAGCCAGATGGTGCAAATTCCAACATAGCTTCCATGTGTTGAACTTTTAAACTTCAGGATTCAAAAAGTTGTTATCTTCAGATATGCTGCTAGAGAAATTAAATAGAGTTGGTCTACAAATGTATGGCTATAGAGTCATCCAGAAGGCTGTCGAGGTTGTTGATATAGACCAGCAATTGAAGCTCGTCCAGGAATTGGATGGACATGTTATGCGTTGTGTGCTAGATCAAAATGGGAACCATGTTATCCAGAAGTGTATTGAGTGTATTTCCCAAGATAAAATACATTTCATTATTTCGGCCTTTTTTGGGCAAGTTGTGGCACTATCCTCCCAGACATATGGCTGTCGTGTAATTCAGAGAGTGTTGGAGCACTGCAAAGAGGACAAGATACAGAGTATTATGATGGATGAGATCTTGCAATCTGTCTGCACTCTGGCTCAAGATAAATATGGAAACTATGTGATACAGCATGTCCTTGAACATGGTAAACCACATGAGTGTGCTGCTGTAATTAAGAAACTAGCTGGGAAAATAGTTCAGATGAGTCAACAGAAGTTTGCTTCAAATGTTATTGAGAAATGTTTACAATTTGGAGGTCCAACTGAGTGACAGATTCTGATCAGTGAGATGCTGGGCTCTACAGATGAAAATGAGCCCCTCCAGGCAATGATGAAAGATCAGTTTGCAAATTATGTTGTTCAAAAGGTTTTGGAAACTTGTGATGACCAACAATGTGATTTCATTCTTTGTCGCATTAAAGTGCATTTAAATGCCTTAAAGAAGTATACATATGGAAAGCATATAGTTGCTCAAGTTGAGAAGCTTGTCACAGCTGGAGAGAAGCGTATCAGGACTCATTCAACATATCCCTTGTAAATTCTGGAGAGATACATATGAGAACCTGTATAGATCTCCAGTAGAAAACTCCAGAGGCCAACAATGGAATGCACTTGCTCTACAACAATCCATAGATA